>ML798746.1:141379-188582 GCA_009831015.1 Picea engelmannii | reverse complement strand
TGTACTTGTTTGAGTTATCTCTTGGCATTGTATTGGCTATCTATATTAAGGAAGTTTTTCTAGGTTTTCTGCCCCATGAGGGTTTCCTAGGATAAATGATGTGTCTCTTGTGATTGTGTATTTCTCAGTGATCTTATCTTATGCTGTTGTTATTCATTGAAATGCAAAGAACTATAATAATGGCTTAAACATTAACAAGTTGTTACATCCAAGAGATCATCTTCTTCAAGAGTGACTAGAAGATTTGATTTCCAAGGGCTGAAGTTGCTTTCTCCATCAAGCCTATCTTCTACTAATGTTCTGTTCTTCATTTGATTTGTTTCATCGAACACTTGCCGACTGGATTTTGAAAAACTAATTATTAGGTTGAATTAACAACCTTCGATTATTTGGAATTATGACTTCAAATAATCAATTTGGTAGTATCACTGAGATGCTTGCTGATTCAAGAAAAACGTTTCTTTAGAAACCCTAGAATTAATATTCTGTAGGAATTTTCGGTACCCTTGAAACCTTAGGTCCAAAAATCAAAATTTCTCGGAATTTCATCTTGAGAACTTCTGGAGATGTGCTGGAAGAGATCGTACTCTTCTATGCCAAAAGTAGCCCCAACATCCAAGTATTAAGGGATGAATCACCACTGAGAAGGAGGTCGTACATATTTTATGGAAACTCTAGGAGGGTCGTACGGTTCTACAGAAGAGGAGAGATGGTTGATAAAAGCTTGTAGCTTGTGCAATGGGTTCTTCAAGATCTATGCTCTGAAACCATGTTGATTTTTCAAAAGTCTAGGTTAAGCATGAAGTTTAATCCATTTTATCATTTAACCATAACCATAAATGTTGTAGCAATCAATACCACAAGAAGAAGCACCATGCACAAGAACACAAAATGTATCCTGGGAAACCCTTCTCAACAAGGGAAGAAAACCCAACCAAATCCTTTGCTATATTCTTCAAGAGAAATACCTTCACCTCCAAGAAAGACCTAGCACACAAGAGGGTGCTTAAACCCTAGAAATCTAGTGCCCAAGAGAGGTGCGCTCCTTTTTCCAAAGAAGTGTACTTGCTGAAATTTCCAAACTCACAAGTATGAAATGATTCCATAATGGGGAATCATCCCTTACTTATATTAGACTTGTCAAATCAACAAAGGCATCTATTGGCTCAACAAGGCCGACCTCTCTAAGTCACTTTATAATTTATTATTAATATTAACAATATTAATTATCTTTTACATTTATTATTAATCACATTAAGGTGGGTCCGACCTGTACCCTTTACATAACGATTAGGGTTACAGGAAGGTCTGACTCTTGAACAACATATAGCAAAGGATCTGATACACCCACTAGTGCTCATCCACTAGGGGCACATCCATAGGGATTTCATAGCTCTGGCTCACTGCATTACACAGAAGAACCAGATCTACACATGTTCACCTATGCTCATCCACATGCACATCCACTCTACAGATCTTCTTTCCCACTGCCTCACACAAGAAAATCATCTGGATTTTTCTCATCAACTCTGCTGCTCAGAGGAGGCTAACACATCATCTTCATTTCTGTTCACATGACGATGCACCCAACACTTTGGGATTTCACACGTTCACCTTGTGCTCAGCCACATGCACGTCCAACTCATCAGATCGCCTTGCCCACTGGATAATCATCTAAAGTTATTCTCACTCTCTGAATGGAGGAGGTCATCTCTACGTTCCTAGCTCTGTCTCAGGCAGGAACCACGTACCCTTCTTAGGGGCTTTCTTTCAGGTTTGTAAGCTGAGAGAAAGGCTTCACATAGCTGCAATGATCCACACCTCATAGGTTTGTAAGCTGGAGAATGTCTCACATAGCTGCATTCATCAACATAATTGTAAAAGTCATTATAGATTGTCATGTTTCCTTACATTTATTATCATATTTTTAATATAAATTAAAAAATGAAAATAAAAAATTCTTTATTTTTTTCCAAAATGAAGAGATAATATGTCTTCAACTAGGGTAGGACCATTTTTTTTTACTTTTAAAATGTTACATTTCTTTTGGATCCATTTTTTAAAACATGTAAGATGTTATTTTTATATATGAAAATGGGTATCTAAAGATTTTATTTCTTCACAAAGTGTAAATTGGCTTCTTTCGGAGAGAGGTGGGAGTGATCTTAATATTTCCTTGGGTCCAAGGTGTGTTTTAGATTGATGTTTCTTTTTAGGGGACAAAGGCGATCTTAATATTTTCTTGGGCCCAAGGTGATCTTTTGATTGCTCCCATAGGTAATCAAAAGATAATCTTAGGCCCGAGGTGATTTTAAAATATATGAGACCCCTTTGGAAACAACATTAAAGATCTTGACAAGTGTTTTAAAATATCTTAACACTTTCCCAAACAATTTTTTTTCACATGCCTAGTTTAGTATATAGTAATAATATCTTTGTTTACAAAAATACTCGTATATAGTAATAATATCTTTGTTTGCAAAATTACTCCAAAACAATTTATTTTCGTATGCTTGTTTTAGTATATAGGAATAAACCGCTCCTAAAGTATAAGACATTCCAAAAGTATGGAAAATAGGTATAGTTTTTCATGTGTCATAAGTTTTGAAGCTATAAAAAATAATATATTGGTTTATGTACAAAAATGAATATTTGGAAACTAAAACAGTATAGATTTTTAAACCCTAAATCTATCAATTTTTTTTAGAATACAAAATCTATGAAAGGTTTGTATCTTTAGGGATTATATCTTTTTTAGTATTTGATAGATCTAGGGTTTAGATGGATTTGCACTAATATAATATTAACTTGTAATATTTATATTATTCATTTAAATTCACACATTAATTACATACACTTATTATCAAGAAGAAATTTCATAGTATCAACTACATTATCAATTCAAGTATTGTTATTAATAACATTCGAAGAAATTTCATAGTATCAACTACATTACCAATTCAAGTATTATTATTCATTGCAAGAAATTTCATACCCTCAATTACATTATTCATACTTGCATTATTTTACCATTTTCATGTGCATCCATGCCATAATGACACACACTTATTATTATTCTCATTGAAAGAAACTTCATAATACCAACAATATTAATGACAAGCATGTATTATTATTCTCATTGGAAGAAACTCCATAATACCAACACTATTATATTAGATTGAGATCATAATTTTTGAGAGCATAATTTTTATATTTACTTTTCATGTAATTCTCATTTTTCATGTGGTATGAGAATTTTATTTCTTTGTTGAAAATCTTCCTAAGATATGCTTATCTCAATATAATATGTTTGAATGTAGATATTATTATTTGTATCTAATTTAACACTCAACATGATAAGGAATTAATAACAATACTTACCATATTTACTTTTCACACTAGCATAGATCCATCCTAACTGCGGATCTATCAAGATATACAAGTTAAGATGGATATATGTTGGTTCAATACATTAATATTAAAGTATTAACAAATATTAATATTATAAAATATATTAATATATTTTTTAGTATATTACTATCTCCTTAATCACTATTATATTTTCTTGAATTATTAAATGAAATTGAGATAAATAAAAAAAAAACAAATTTAAATCAATATATTTTTTAATATATTAATCATCGTAATAAAATATATTAAAATATTATTATTTTACATGAACATCTTCCCCATACTAACTTGTAGAATAACATACCTATCATATTACTAGTATGTGGAATTTATTTAATTCTTAATTATAGTGAAATTCCAAAACACCTATAAATACCTATACCTATAGGTTCCAAAAGAGAAAACTCCCACTGTGTTTTTTGGAGAAGTGAAGGCAAGATCTCCTTAAACACAAGGTGAGTTTAAAAGTGAGAAAACATACCACTAAACCAACTACAATAATGACCGCCCTATTCCTATGAAAGCTGTGGATATCAACTTTAAGCACCTTATCCTGTGGATTGCAAAAACTGAATAAATAGTGAGTGTGGTCAATTACGAATCTCCTACAGTGGCACATTAATCTACAAAGCTCTGTGCTTTCTCCTACGGCAATAGCTGACCGATATGAAATGTCGATCACAGACTCGGACAGAAGACCTTTATGTATGCTAGTGCAGAAACCCTACCAGTAGGCAAACCTTTTAGTACTGAAACACCCAACTGTACTCTGCACAAATATCCATCTCAGATAATGATTTTTATGCACGAATCTCCATCTCAGATAATGATTTTTAAGTGAAGCACTTGCGAAGTCCAATTCAAAAAAGCGAACCATGAAGTGGCCAAGTCTGGGCTCATTGCTGTCTACCATTACGTGTACGTCCATGCAGTCAATGGCTGTGAAGACCCACTGTCACCATTGCTGAACTTTTCTAGAAAAGCTGGTACTGTCTTTGCCAAGCCAATTTGTGGTTCTAGGTTTATATTTTTCAGACTGTGCATTGCCTTTCATGCTTGATTAGGTTTCTGTTACAATTAATTCAAATACAAAGAGCGTTTGACCCTTGTCATGCAGAAATGTGAAGTACCAACTTGCCTGCCTCAAGATAATGAACGCCATTAGAAAATATGAGCTGATGTGCCCTGTCTGTACCTAATAAGTCGAAGATCCTGGAGCTGAGATAATGGATCTGCATGTGCATTTTGCATAAACAAAGCAGTGAATCTGTTTCTGGTTGATTCTAGATCCTGGGAACCCGAGGCTTATCTCCAGTACAAAGCACGTCAGTATCAACTGGTTTGAATCCTGATCCAATCCACCTGTGGCCCTTTTCTCACACTCATTCCCCTGCTCGTCAAAAATTGCAGGGCGATTAAAGTTTTTCGAGGTTATGGATCCCAATCCACTCACGTCATTCTGGTCCTTGAACAGTAAAAGTGCTCCAAAACTCATTGACCCTCTTCACGGATATTTGCCTTAGTGCGCAAGCATTACAAACCACAAAAATAATATTCAAATCTTGCATCATACTTCAAATCATCGAGCGATAGTTCAGTTTTCCGAGTCTTCACCATCAATTACGTCATGGTGGAGGATAATCATGCAGCATAATGCATCTCTCTGGTAACCTTTCGTCGGAATTCGGCGCAACATATATTTGCATGTCGTAGCAGTGATTGATTTTTTCGGACACCCAAGACAGTTGCAGGCCGTGAGTAGGAAATTTGGGCATCGTTCACTTGTTGATTAAAACGCCTCATTTTCCACCACCTTGGATAGAGCGAATTAGATTGTTTTGTTGTGTAGATTGCAATTTTAACATTCAAGCTTGAATATCTAAATTAAATTGCAGATTGTTGAAGTGTTGAAATCACAAAAGCAAGATTCCGCTGAAAATTGTGCCTGAAAAATACTTAAGAAATAAAAGAGAGATGTTTTAGGTCATTTTTATTATAGTTTGAACATTTTTAATAGATAATAATTAGGTTTTTTTTTTTTTTTTTAATAACTTTGGATTTAAAGTTTTATGGAAAACAGTGTTAGAGGTTTTGAAATCCAAAGTTGTCAGTGAACACTTCATTCATAATAAGAAGATAATAGGTTCTTAGATTATTATGTCTAAAAATGATTATAAAATAAAAGAGAGATGTTTTAGGTATTTTTTATAATAGATTGAAAATATGGAATAGATGATAATTAGTTTTTTTTGATAATTTTGGATTTTATAGTTTTCTGAAAACAGTGTGTCAGAAGTTTTGAAATTCAAAATTTTCAGTGAATACTCCATCCATCATAAGAAGATAATAAGGTTCTTAGATCGTTATGTCTAAAAATGATTAAAAAAAATATTGAAAGAAGGGTATTGAAATTAAATATTAAAATATTAAATTAGGATGTGAGTTGAAAAGAAAAGAAAAAAATTAGAAAAAAATTAAATATTAAAATACAATGTGAACCTAGAAGATTGGAGGAAAAATTAATTGAAAAGTGAAAAAAATTATAACTTAAAAGCTATACTAAAATAAGGTTTAAAAAACCCGGGGGGGGCAGCTCAATTGGCAAGTGCTCTAGACACACACACAAAAAAAATAAGGTTTAAAATATGAGAGGGAGAATGACATGTTAAAGTGAGAAATCAAAATAAGGATTTAATCAAATTAGAGAGATTATAATATTCAAAATAAATGTTACCAATAAAAAAAATAAATAATGTTGATTTCAAAAGATTTATAGATTAGGAAAAAGTACCAAAAAAAACAAAGAAAAAAAACATAAATTCAAAGAGAAAAAAAGTTTTAAAATATAAATGGAAAAATATCATGTTGAAGAGAAAAATTAAAATAAAAATTTAATAAAATTAAATAATTATAATATTAAAAAAAATTTACAACCAATTTTTTATTTTAAATTTATATTTTTAAAATATAATCTTTTATATCAAAATTAAAAATTAATATATTAAAATTAATTTATATATTTTTCTATTTATTATTATTAATAATCTATAATATAATCATTTGTACACATCCCCTCACATGTTTACATTGTAATTAAATTACATATCTGTTTTGGTTATGGTTATTAATATGTAATCATTTGTACACATCCCCTCACATGTTTACATTGTAATTAAATTACATATCTGTTTTGGTTATGGTTATTAATATGTAATCATTTGTACACATCCCCCACATATTATTACATTGCAAAAAATTCCATCAAAATCGCTTATGATGTTTCTCTTTCTTTTCTCCAACGTCAATCATAAGCAGTAATGAATTTCTTGGCTTTGGACCTACCCATAAATAATAATAGTAATGAATTTCTTGGCTTTGGACCTACCCATAAATAATAATAGTAGCATGATAACAACATATGATGGCAGTGCTTCTAAACGGTTTGATATGTTGTCATCATGGATCTCTTTGCATATACTTATGATAGAAGTTACATTTTTTAATCCTATTTAATGAAAAAACAAATTATTTACCTTGAAATTGTTACATGGTAAGTTTTTACAAATTGGAGTAGGATGAGTGGTTAATGATTTAGGGATTTTGTATGTTAAGTAATTACTTAAATTTAAAATTAATGTTTTTCAACTAAAATTTGATAAAAATAAATTGGAATTGCAAATCTCAAATGTTGAGATTGCATAGTTAAAAAGGTGTTAGTTTTGTTTAGGTTACTCAATTATTCACTATAATTAAAATTTACTATTCAATTTGATTCACTAAAATTTGGATCGTTAATTTTTATGAGTAAGGCCAAATTTTAGCCATTATCATATTTTATTAATTTTTTTTTAATAAAGAATTTATAACTTTATTTATCATTTGTTTGAGTTTTATGTAAAAATTGTTTTTCATCACTACAATCTCATAGTTAAGATAAAATATTTTCAAATATTTAATTTCATCCTTTTGTTTAGTTTAGATTTTTAATTACAAATTTTGCTCTAACAATGACATATTTTAACATGGTTATTTTACAAATCTAAAGATAGGCATTGTATTTATGAATTTACTTACAATTTTTATACATTGACATGATGCTCTTTCACGCCCTTTTTTTCTTTCTAATTATCCATTTAGTGTACTAATTTTATGCTAATAGAGGCTCCAATAAAGCTAGTTTCCTCACTTCCTCTAATTTAGTCGAAGGGAATATTTCACTTTCCACGTCTGAATTGTCTAGTTTGTTTCGCTTATTCATCCTCGTTGAGGGGTTTCAATCATGATTGAATAAAAACAAGGGGGTGGCTCCTTTGATGCAACCGAATCCACACACACACCACATGTCATAGAGGAAGAGGTAGGAACCTTTTACAACAGTCCAATATTTAATCAATCTACATCCTTTGTTTAACATCCCCCTGTGGATTCCTCTTAGCACGTCTCTAGTGTCTTGGTTCGTTGTTTTTCCCTTTTCCCCTTGAGATACCCTAGTTTTTGAGCAAGCATCCTTGAGATGATTTGTCTCTAGACAAACTCTACACCTAAAAGGAATGTTTTCATAATCCGATTCCTAGGTCCATTGACAATTATTGTACAATATGAAATTCTAATCTAATATACTTTTTCTTTGGTCAAGTTTTACATAGATTTTGGCATAGGGGATGATTTTCTCATTGCTCTAGCCCATGCCAATATTAAGAATTTTTCCATGAAATCTCCACTACCTTTTAAAAATTTCATAGCATAGATGTGGATGGGAAGATTCAACATTCTCACACAAACTAGGCTTGTTGAGATATACATTCTAGTCAGATTAAAATCTAGGAATCATTGTTTGATGAAGAGGCCATTTCTACTCCAAAACCATGGTTCCTTCCATGACATTTCTATGTTATTTTAGAGGGAAAAAATGGCATTAAAGAAATCTCTAGAGAAAAAATATTTGTTTGTAATTTGGTTTAGTTGGAGGAAATCACTATTACAATACACCTATTTTCCACCTTTGGACCCCCTTCCTTGTTGATTGTTTTTGTTTTATAGAAATTTTGAGATGCAAAAGAATATATTGTAGGTGGGTGTCATTTTTTGTGTCTCATATGTGTCCCTTTTATGCATCTCAATGCATCCAACCTACATCCCTTTTAGCATGATCATGCATCGTTTTTGTCATTTTCATTTTTTGTCATTTGTATATGTCTCCTTTTGCATCCTTTGAGCATCTCTTTTGGGATTTTATTGTGTCACATCATAGCAATGTCCAAATTTAAATTCTAATTGTTTTCTTATTTACCTCCGAACTATGCCCCATTTTTTGAAAATTGTGTGCCCTAACTGTGTCCTATTTTGCATTCTATTAGTGTCTTCAATGTGTCCTTATTGCATCCTCTTCTATGTCTTTTATTTACTGACACATCCTTGTTTTCATTTTTTTGTGTTTTTTTGGCATCTTGATTGTTTCCTTTCTATGACTTCTAGTGTTTTATTTGATGTTGTCTTTTGGGTCTTGTTATGTCATGTTATATATTGTCTATATCTCATGATTCATTGATTGTGGATCAATTAATGTGTCATATTGTGTCATAATTTTTATGATTTTATAGTGTCGGTGTTACATCATAGGTTCTAAGTAAGTGGGCTCCATTTTTTATTTTCATTTTATGATGTTGTAACAGTATTCCCATTTTCATTTTACTCCAAAAAAATTTCAATTTCATTTTGAATTTACGATAGGAAACAATATTCAATTAATAAATATATCACAATCAATAACAACTACACAAGATGTAGTAAAGGTCATGTATATATAGTGATCTAGGTGGCCACCCAAGTCTATCTAAAAAATGGTCATGATATTGATAGTTTTGAATTCATTATTTCCTAGTGAATTTTTTATATCCTTCCCATATGTTTTTCGAGGTAGCAATGTACAATATTTAGGAACTTGACTCAATTTGATAATGTTTTTTCCAATGAGTTTAATGAAGACAAAAAAATGGAGTGTTGGCCCCTTTGTTTTGATTGAAGACATAGTGGTTCCAATTGAATGTGACAACCTAATTTGAGTTTTTCCACCCTTTTTGAGGACCGTTTGTAGGTGTAAAGAGAATACAAGATCAGAAGGAAGAAGGACCGATATATCAAGATGAGATCTCAAGTTTTTAGAGATGAGTGACATAAGTCTACAAACATTTGAAGACCCATGAACTAGTTAAATCATAGATAGAATTATTAGATCTGGTCGTAAGCTAATGACCTGGATTTTAAATGAGTCCTTCTACCTAAGAGAACAACTATATATATGTAAAGGCTTTAGGTTGTATATGGTTCAATTTTGGATGGTGGTCAATGTACTGTTACTTATTGATACTTTGTTGCATCTTTTTGCTATAACCCATGCGTTGTAAGCATGATTTGTATAAGATTGAATATTAATGGAATGCTACTCCCCTTACACATGTTATGTGTATTTCTAAGCTATGGTGATGATATGTTCTTTTATTATGCTCAACTTGATATGGTCAAAGATGTTTATATGCTAGAATAGGAATTGTGTTTTATTATAGACCATATTCAATATTCTATTAAAGTTGATGGGCCCCTAGATCACTTTATATGGCCACTCCTTTTTCTATATATTATGGCCATGTTTTCCTTATTAACATTGAACTTTCCTAATTAAAGGTCAAATTATACAATGTTGTTACATGCTTATTTAAAGTAAATATTATTGGTTTATTTACTAAAGATTATGGTGAATATTTGATGACTTGAGTATTTTTGTTGATTATGTACTTTGAATAAAATGCACTAATGATGGTTGGGAAGAAAAATGGTTTATTGCAACATTGTATAAGGACATTGAAGCTCTTCCATAACTATGCATTAAAGGGTTATTCGATACTTCACTTCATTGTTATAACTCTAAGAATTCCACTCAAGGGAACAAAGTAAGAGAAATCCATGGGATCATGTCTTCCTTAGTTATGAAGGAGATTACATTCAATGCTAGAGTAGATTGATTCATCCAAATCCCCCCACATTTTGAAATCAAATAATAAAAGAGGAATGATAAATCTCTAATACTTGGCTTAGGTAAAAGGATAATTTCATGGGAGAATGTCACTAGTTTGGTATACAGGGATATGAACCTTGTACGAGGTAGAGTGACCATTATTTAAAAAATGATTTTATAGCTCCATAAGTCAATCAAAACTTCAGAGGGATATACATGCATGAGATTGTCTCTATATTACAGGAAAATGTTTAAATGAATAGGGGGGTTTCTAAATTCACCTTGGGGGAATCCAATGCCATTTTTGTATTTAAGGTGAGCATAGGAGATCTCAAGGGTTTGTTGGAACAAGTTAGAATTCAGTTTTTTTTTATAAGAATACTATAATTTCAAATTTGCAGACAACAAAATAGAGTTCAATTTTATTATGTTTTGTGAATAGTGTTTCCTTTTGATGGAATTCAACCACTTACTTTCTTCAATGTAAAGGCCCACTCAGAAGTTGAAACCGGTGATTGAATTCTATTATTCCCTGGATATAGAGTTATTACATTTATATTATTATATAATTGTTGTCCTTATTGGTTGGATAGGATTTTTAATGATTAGCTAGACTATTTAATTGTGATTGTATCMWWYAYAWTRTRWWKGATACAATCACAATTAAATAGTCTAGCTAATCATTAAAAATCCTATCCAACCAATAAGGACAACAATTATATAATAATATAAATGTAATAACTCTATATCCAGGGAATAATAGAATTCAATCACCGGTTTCAACTTCTGAGTGGGCCTTTACATTGAAGAAAGTAAGCGGTTGAATTCCATCAAAAGGAAACACTATTCACAAAACATAATAAAATTGAACTCTATTTTGTTGTCTGCAAATTTGAAATTATAGTATTCTTATATAAAAAAATGATATATATCAAGGAGACCTAGTTTTAGAGATAATCTCATCTTGTGCACTTGTTATATCGTAAAAGGATGTTTCCCCCTTAAATTGGATTATAATTCATTATTATCTCTCATTCTAAAGGTATGGAGTTACTTTTCACTCTAATTTTATGCTATTTGTGTGTTTGGAACATAAAATTTGGTATCAGAGCATACGATCCTTGGGTATTTTCACTATACCTTTTTTTTGGAGAATTTTTAGATATACATTTTTGGGGGATACTAAGGAGACATAGTGAAGTACCTATGGTATTTTAGGTTCCGTCTCACTATACTTTCAAACATAAAAGCTGCGGAAATTAGGGCTTCTAACTTGTTTTGAAACTAGTCTTAAATAGGTATTCTTGGTAAAAAACTCAAATTTGAAGCTATCAAGGTCCAAATTAAGTGCCACTAGTTCCATTAGAAATGACATAGATCATAGTATTTCCAATACAAATTTCATAGGCAGATCTAAAAAATTGGGCACATGGTAGGCCATATAAGTTGTCTCTCCTAAAAGGGACAAAAAAAACAAGTTTTGGGAAAGTTACCATAAATTTATATTGATCCTTCAGAATTTGTTGAAGCCTATGGAATTGCATAGAGAACATATTAGGGTACCACAGATTGAAATTTGAGACATAGAGAGACTAAAATTTCAGAGAGACATTAAGAGAAAGGTTAGCCAATGGGACAATCTTCTAAGACACCCAACCTCGTAAGTACTTTTTTAAAGGATGGGGTATTAAATTTTTTCTTTTCCTTAACCATATTAAAGATTGTTTACGAGGGAACCATCGTCTTCTGCTCGTCAAGAGATTTCCAATGACTATAACCATGCTCAATTTTGAGCTCTGGATTGAAATTTATAGCCTCTTAAAGTTTTTCAGGCTTTCATTGACCAAGGTTCACCTCACTGCCATGTGGTATCCACGTGGATTTCTATCACTTGCACCAATAAATGTGGTACTGACATGGCGCATGACTCCTAGCCCATCGGGTCCTCAACCTATCTGTCCCTCCAAATCAACGACTTGGATTCATTCAAAGCATTCCTTCATCGTCAGAACTTTTCTCCATTGGAGTCATATCCCACTTCAAATGGGGTACTCTAAATATACACTTTTAGAAAAATATGATGGTCCTCATAGTTAGTCAATAAATGGTTCCAATTACTTTGGAGTCTCCACTTGTGTGAAAGTTAACTATCACCTTCTCCATATCACACTAGGAAATCAAGTGGGACCCACATAGATCTATGGCAGAACTTACATCTCTATGTCTTCCTGATTGACGAACATCATTCATTCTCAGAGTCCCTCCCATAGGATTTCACCCGTTCCAGTGACTCATACCACCCCGACAGGCCCACTCTAATGACGCTCCATTCGTTGAATCTAACGATCCTTAGAGTTGAACAAAAAATGACTCTGATCACTTCAAATTCTTTACCTTCTCAATGGTTAACACCCTCCTCCCTTGATCGAATCTCGTACACATGAAAATTCCATAACCTTCCCTTCGAATGACACTTGGCATTAGAACTTAGGCTGAACAATGTCCCAAATATCAAATTTACCCTAACACGTGGCATGACACCCAAATGAAACATGGATCCATCCATAGAATGACGCATGGACTGATGTGGCTATACACATCATGATAGGATACCAAGTCTTACCTAACTAGGTTCTTCAAGTCATCCTCTTCATCGTCAAATTCCTCCATCCTCGTCAGTCTTCTATGAAATCTGACACTTGGATCTTCGACCACCTACACCGTAATGAAATTTTGATCGACATCAACAATACAGATACCCATAGATACCACTCACCGAGGATCAATGAATCTCGTTCGTTCTCGGATTCCTCCTCCATCAAAGTCCCCTATCAACCCCTCACTCGGTCATCTCGATAGTAATTCCAACCAATCAACAATGGAGAGCTATCCTCCCCATATATGACAATTGACAATTAAGGGTGACCATCCAAAGTTATAATCCCAACATGGCCCATCCTCGTCCTCTTGACAAACCAGATACTGGCACCTATCGTCCTCTGCGACATGCTAACATGATATGTCACGTCAACGTAATATTATTTATATTTTCTCTTATGTGATAAGACATGGAACTAGGGGTTGGAACCATGTTCCCCTCACTCAAAATCAATAGTAGAGATTTATCACTCAGCCTCTAATAAATCAACGATTGTTTTTTACTCAGAGCTCTTCCCGTTGGAGTCCCTGTGAAACCTTACACTCAAACACTCCAAATATTGATGGTCAAGATCATCTCACCACACCAAATCAATGGTCATTGATGGTATTGGGTCTTCTTCATCGTCAAACTCCATACAAGTCCTTTTAGTCAAATAATTTTTATGACTTCACCCTAATTCAAAACACAAGAATTCTGTAGGAAAACAACCCAATCTTTCACTTATCCAATTAATGTATTATTCTAAGTCCTTTCCAAGGTTTTTACCAGGACTTCTTGGCCTTCACCTTACTTATAAAACTACAAATAATTCTTCTCCTATCTCAGTGAATATTTTATAGAGCCTCTAGGAGTTTCATTCAAACAGGGATGTTTTCACAGAGCTTAAAGATCTCTAAAATGCATAGATACCTTTCCAAGTTCAAGGGAACTTCTTCCATCATTATTCCAAAGAAGGTTTATACCTTGCAATATTTCCACATAGAGGCTTGTTGTATTCATGGGGTCACACCCCTCTTTTACAATGCCTATTAGGCTACACAGCTCTACCAGATCAACAATGAAAACATGTAAACTTAACCCATTTTATTTAGGGATTCAACCATCACTTCTCTTCGTTCACGTATGTCATTTATAATAGGAATTAACACAAGGTATAATGGCCTTCTCAAGATCCAACATACTATTATTACATTTTATGTATTACCCCTTTGAAAGAGGATTACAACATTCCATCCCTCTCAGAGATTATCGTTAATTTATTAATTTATATGCCTTATTTCCTTTCATAGGAAACACACTACGGAAGATATCCTACTATGCTCACAGGAGGCATAAATAGACATTTATTTTAGAACAATACATAATGTTCATACTCATATGTGCAAGGCATGAACCATTCTTGCAGCTTCATAATCCCTTAAATATAAGGGCTTTCCAACAAAACAACTATCAACATTGCAGATCAGGAATACACATCCATATCAAAATTATAGGTATCCAACCATATAATTCATTTCTATTACATAGAGTATATGAGATACTTATCTATTTAGTGAAGAAGCTAACTGGCCAATTGACTGTGTGTGTTTGCATTTCCTCCCAATTTTGGGCTCTTCTTGTTGAGTGGCTTCGACATTAGGCCACCCCCATGCTAAGCCATGATACCACTAGAGAATCTCTCTTAGGTTCTCAAGAATATTGGCATGTGAAGGTCACTCTCCTTCACACCATCACCGGTAGAAATTTCCTCACCCCTTATAGCTCATTTCTCTTTGAGGTTTATCATATGCCTTCCAACATCAAGCTCGTGGCCTCTTATCTTAGGTTGGGTTCATGTACTCTCTGATGAGTCCTACAACCCGATCCTCCCTCTTAGAATCATGTTTCCCGGACCATACGTGGGATCCCTCCTACATTCTTCCTTCTCATCCCACAAAAAAATCCCCTTTGTTCTGTCTCCTCTCTCTCCCTTGTTGTCTGCTCGTGTGTGCTTCTCTTGCACACACCCTTTAGGAAGGTACTCGACTTTTCCTCTTTCTTCTATCAGAAGGAAACCCATGGGTCAATCATGGGACTCATGGTTATCTCTCATGTTGTCCTCTAACTGACAAATTTTTGTCACCTTAATAATCCCTCCATACTTCCATTCATTGAGGGTAGTTGGTTAGAGTTTCATCCAAATTCCACACCGTTCCTTCACAAAATTCTCCATTCAAGGTTTCCAACTGCACAACACCTATCTCTGTTACCTGTTGAATCATATAGGGTCCTAACCAATGAATTTTAAACTTTCCTGGATGCTACATAAACTTGTTTTCATAGAGTAGTACCATATCTCCTACTTGAAACTTGTTTTGTTTAATGTGTCTATCATGCCAAGCCTTCTCTCTTGATTTCTTAACCTATTGATGGAAACCTGTGACAAATCGATCTTCCTCAAGCTGTATTAAATATGAGAATATCTCCTGTATTGCACCAGTTTATGATATCTCAATGATTTCTTCTAGGTATAATGAACTCCATAGGAATTATGACTTCCTTCCCATAAACCGACCTGAAAGGTGTTTGTCTTGTTAGATTCTTACTTGTCATCATGTAAGTTCATAATACTATAGGAAATCTTAAGTCCCAATTGTCTCTCCCTACATTGCAAATCTTTTTCAAGGCATTCCCCAATATATTATTAAAATCTTCCACTGTTCCATTGACCTGAGGGTGATATGGGGTAATCGTTTGATGATGAAGCTTGAACTCCTCAATCAATGTTGCAATTGTCTTATTCAGAGAGTGTGTACCTTTATCACTGAGTAATATGCGTGGACATTCAAACCTCGTGACTACATTCTCGAACAAAAACCTTGTAGTAGTCTCTGCAGTGCAATCTGTAACTAGAGATTCTTCTTCCCACCTTGTCAAATACTTTGTCGCAGTGATTATGTCCCTTTCCCCTAATATTCTTTCTTGTTGGTTGATTGGCCCCACAAATTCTATGGCCCACTTATCAAATTATTGCAATGTAACCTGTGGATTTAAATTCATTTCATCTCTCCTAGAAAGCTTTCCCACTCTTTGACATACATCACATGACTTCCATTATTCCTTCACATCTTTGTGAATTTTAGGCCACCAAAGCCCTACGCAAATTTTTTTTGTTGTACAGTTTCTGTACCTACGTAATGTCCTCCCACAATTCCATCTTGCACTTCTTCAAGTATCATCGGTCTTTTGTGTTCCAACACTCAACGTCTCAGTATTCCATTTGCACCCAACTTGTATAAATTCCCTGCAATCAATTGATAATCTGCTACTCTCACTACCAGTTGTTTCTTCTGTGCTACTTTCATATAAGATGATCCATACCTGTACTTAGAAACTGTACGATGTACAATAAGTAATCATCCACCATATTTACTACAAACATTTTTGCATTTGGGAAGCTATCATCTAAATTTATTGCATCTTCTCCTCACAATATGCATGATAGATTATTTGGTCTTGCATTTATATTCCCTAGTTTCACTACAACCTCAAAGTCATATTCCTGAAATACTAATAGCCATCTGCACATTCTCCCTCCAAACACTGGCTTATTGACTAAGTATTTAAATGTAGAATGGTCTTTATACATCTTAAAGTGAGACCCCAATAAATAATGCCTGAACTTTTGTAGCACATAGACCATTGCCAATCCTTCTTGTTCCGTGGTAGTATAATTATTCTCTGTTATAGACAACTTCCTTCTTGTAAAAGAAATTAGGTGATCTATGTCTCCCTCCCCTAGTTGGGGTAGTACTACACCCAATGCTATGGATGATGCATCTACATTTACATGGAACTCTTTGTCCCAATCCTGAAAGATCAAAATCAGCGCGATTACCAATTTTTGTTTCAAGGTGTCCAACCCCTTCTAACAGTCCTCATTCCATTGAAACTTTGTTTCCTTATTTAGTAACTTTTCCATTGGTGTTGTGATATGCACACATCCTTTGATAAATTTCCTGTAATAACCTATATGACCTAACATTCCCCTCAGTTGTCTGACTGATGTAGGAGGTTCTAACTCTAGAATTAATGCAATCTTGGATGGATCTACTAATAGTCCCTATTTGCACACTATATTTCCCAACAAAATTCCAAATGGTGCAAAAAATATACACTTCTTCAAGTTCAACGAAATATGACACTATCTGCACCAATCCAACATGTGCTTGAGGACTTCTATATGATCCTTCAGTAGAATAAACACCATCTAATCATCCAAGTAGACTTATAGGAACTCATGGATGAACTCCTTGAATGTTGCAACCACTACTCTAGAAAACACCATAGGAGAATTATTCAATCCAAATGGCATAACTGTATACTAATAACTCCCCCATTCCGTCACAAAAGTGATATTGTGTCGATCCTCTTGTGCAATTCTTAACTGATGGTACCCCGATAATCTATTTGTGAAAGAATATGTTTCCTCACCTCATATGTTCTCCAGTACCTCATCCTTGAATGGTGTTGGGAATGGGTCATGTAAGCATACATAATTAAACTTCCTTAGATCCATGCAGATCATTATTCCTCCTGTCTTCTTGTCCTGCACCACCATTGGAATAATCCACTCAGATTATTCTACTGGTTCGATGATTCCTATGTCCAAAATCCTATCTATTTCAGCGTTCACCTTCTCCTTGTACATCACAATTAACCTATAAGGCCTCTCGCGCACTGGCTTAGCTCCTGGTTTAAGTGGGATATTCATCTCTCCTAAGTCTCTTTCTATTCCCTTCATCTCTGAAAATGTCGTTGGGAATAGGTCTTGATATTCTCGCAGTAAGTCTACAATCTTCTTAACCGTCTCATCATTCCTATAATTCCTTATCTGCACATACTTGGGATTCCATGTCATCCCAATATTTACCTTCCAAGTATTTATAGGAAGTGTATATGCGATGGATTCACATTCTGGTCCTTCTACTTCTCATTCTCCTTCGGTCTCAGGCACCTATAAATTCCTGGGATCCTCTTCATCATACTCCTCCTTAGCTACATTGTAGCACTCCAATAGCTCATGGACAATCATCTTGGCTATGTGTGCACTGCATACTGGTACCTCCTCCATCGCCCCTTCTTCTGAGAAGATATTCATTCAAATATCCTGTAGCACTGCATCTATTGATGGAAATTCATGTTCAAATGTTAATGTGATTTTGAACCTCTGGACCATTTCTTCCCACTCTATTGTCCCCCTGCACATCTCCATTTCCATATACCATTTCTTCAGAATTGTGTCCAATGTGTGTATAAATCTATGCGTCCATTCTGTTTCTGGTACTGAACTCCATAAAAAAGTTCACTGTTCAACATGATATGTTGGATCACTCTCTTCTATGTACTTCTGTGCAATCTTTTCTTCCTCAGTACCAAACCTTATTTGCATTAGTCTGCTGCATTGTGACTAGTCTTTCATTCCCTCTTTGTGTGTATCCCACCATATAGCTAGAGTCACTTTCAAGACAACATCTAGTGCTAGCAACCTTTTTCATTTGAGTACCTTCAACTCAAATTATTTTACAAACATGCTTATATGAGTTGATCCATCATACCTAGGTGTATCAAATGGATCTGTACCAATTGATCACAAGGATCTGGTTATGCGTGAACACTGTCTAGTTGATACCTCATGCATCCTCTGTTTCCAATGCCATAGACCTACTTTTGAGTATGATGCACATGAAATTATGCTCCTCCAGCTCAACACACCATCCACTATCAGATTGACATAATATTCCATATACACAGTCATGATATAAAAATTGTCAGTGTCATTCCCTCTTGTTGAATCTATTATCTCTTTCCTTCTAATGGGTCCAAGGGTGCGGTAACTTTCAAATCTCCAACTTCAAATATCATCTCCCTCCTCTTCAAGTTGATGATCAACTGGTTATCAAAATCCAATTCCAATCCCATTAGTTCTAGATATGGTTGGTTGTCATCCATGATTTCAATAAATTCAAAGTATGAAATGATGCACACCCCATCTATGTTCACAGGTACTCCTGTAAAATGACTAATTGGTACTATTTTGTGTTGATTCACGAGCCTTAACTAAAAAAGAGACCATACTAACTTGGGTTTTCCCATCATATCCCATGTCTTCTTAGGTAAAAAATTCACTTCAGACCCTAAGTCCAAGATAACATTCTCCACATCATACTCTCTAATCCATGCACTAACTCTAAATTCTCCATTGGTCCTCTTCCTGCACAGTACTTGATTTACCATTCTTTGTGCAATGGGAGTATCCCTCCCTTGTGTACAGTGATAAATCATGTCATATAATGTACTTAACGCATTTTGATCCTTCATTAGATATACACAAATTTTCATGAATTCTGTTAGCATGCTTACCTTCCCAATTGGTTTCTCTGACATAGAACGATCTTCTACATGAGGCTCAATTGATGTTGATGCTCCCGAGTCCACTTCGAGTAATTATTTTCTTTTTCTCTGATATGTATCCTTTTCTTGCTGAGAATCAAAGGCAACTGGCATAAGCTCTGTTGAATTCATTACCCACTACTCATTCTTCTTTCCTTCATTCATCATATCAACCCCTATTCTAGCTCCTCCACGTGTAACAAATGCTACTCTTGGTCCTTCATTGCGTCTTTCGACTGATATCTTTTGCATATTCTGATTCATATTCTAGTTCTAGTTTCCTCTATCTTTCCACTTTGCAACTATTTGGGGACATTCTTTTGCTGAGTGATCCAATGCTCTGCAATATGTGCATGTCGTACATAGATTATGACAGTATCGAGCCAAGTGTCTAGGTTGATTACAATTATAAGATATAATCTGTCCTCTTCCTTCTCTACCAAAATTCCCTCTACCTTGGCCTATGCCAAAGTTTCCTTTGTTCCATTGATTGAAACCTCTTTGATTGTTATATTGTGGACCTGTGATTTTGTTGCTAAATTCTCCACTTGAATCATGTACATATTCATTGTGTTCTCCTTCAATAAGTTAAATGCGCATAAATCCTTCTCTTCATGTCCTACAGACTTACAAAAATTGCAAAACAAGTTCCTTGGCATACTCTGATAATTTTGTAGTAATGGACACTCAGTTGGGTGATGGCCCCATTTCTTACATATCTCACAATATCCTCCTCCCGGTAATGTATTCATCACTCCTATCGCCAAATATTGTCCGAATGCTGAGCATTCCTCCTTGTGATGGCCTTTAGTCCTACATTTTGTACACCATATTTTTTCACGTTTCTCCTTTCCCTTTGTCAGTTCTTCCATTTGAATTGTCAATGCATCCAACTGTGTCTAAACTTGCACCATTTCTCTACTGTCTCACATAGGAGATGATTCCAACTTCATTGCAATTTCCAATGCCTCGGGCTGTGACACAACCTTCTGTTGGATCAATGGTCTGAAAATGTGTGGTAGAATCCCTACAATAAAACATTCCCGATGTTGTTGATCTAGGATATGGAAAGTATGTCTACCCATCACATCCTTAAATTTCTAGTCGAATTCCCATACTTTCTCTATTTGTACATGTTTAATATCCTTCAGTTTTGTGATGTAATATGATTCTAACTTTGGCTTCTTAAACTCTTTCAGTAGTGCTTTCTTAATCTATGAAAAATTCATGTCATGTCCTATAGGCATGATGCTCTGCAAATTCATATACCATACTAATGCACAAACTCTAAATGTTGTCTCTAACTGTGCAATATTCACAACCTCATTGATCCAGAATCAGATCGAGGAGCCTAACATGGCTCAAAAAGGCTCAAAAATGAAAGTGATCAGAATTCAGTGAAACTAATACCATTATGTTCGTCTCGTTCTCCCAATTATGGCCATATATTTACTTTCTCAAAAGGGACTCCGGATGTGAAAAATATCGCACGATAATCAGATTCTTCTATGACAAAAGTCAATGGTCAACTGGCAAATGAATAAGTGCCACATGGCCCAGGCATGGGCATCCACATGGAACTTCACTACTGGTTGGCATGTAAAAAGTATGTAGGGGTCAATGGGATTCAAACCTTTGACCTATGGCTAACTCCAAGTCTTTGGTAAAGCCCTATTACCAACCTACCAAAGCTAAATTGATGAAAAAACCCACTTTTATATAGTTTTGGGTTAAAATGTCCAAAGGAGGGCACAAGGGGGCTAGGGCTAAGCCCCCAAAAAAGGTTTCATGGCAAGTGTGTGCCCAAGGGCTAGTGCTGGGTGCGCCCAAGGGGCAGTTTAACCCAGAACACATGAAAGGCGCCACAAAACCAGGAACTGCAGTTAAGGGGGCTGGCACTTAAGCACTGGGTGCACCGGTACTTGGCCATGTGGCCCCATACGCCTTGTTAGAGGGGGATACTCTGTAATTTGGGAAAAATGTGGTTTTTTAACATTACAGAGTGGGTTTTTCAGTGA
The DNA here is from genome assembly GCA_009831015.1 of Picea engelmannii. Lineage (NCBI taxonomy): Eukaryota > Viridiplantae > Streptophyta > Pinopsida > Pinales > Pinaceae > Picea > Picea engelmannii. The sequence goes on along the minus strand of ML798746.1, from coordinate 167,047 downwards.
TATTATGCCCAGAAAATGGATTTTTTGAGGATTTTGGCCCATTTTTGGGAGATATTGGGCTCTTTTTGAGGCCAGATTTTGGGAGGAAGTTGGGAAATGATAAACAACTTCAGATCTATATAAAACAGGCCTGTTTGAGGCCATGGAGGACATTCATAGTAGAGTTATGATGGAGGGAAGATAAGCCAAAGCCATTTTTATGCAGGGAAGCTGTAGAGGAGGAGACACTTGCAGGCCATTTCTGGGAGCTCCGGTCATCCGTTTTGCGTGTCATTTCTTCTGTTGGGTTCTAGAGATTTGGAATAACATGAACAGATCCATCTTGTAGCCTTATGGCAATGATACGATGTACTTTTTGATCTTTTAACAGAAATAAATAATCCCCCCCCACTGAGACAAAGGCTCGGAGACGTAGGCAATTTTGTGCCGAACTCCGTTATCACTTTTCTTGTTCTTATTGCTTCAGTTCAGATCTGTATTTTGTATTATGGCTGTGATATATTCTCTCATCTTCATCCTCTTTCATTCAGCTTCATAAATGGTTAATTAACACATGCAATTAAAAACTCAACCACAGTCATTAAAATATCTTTTCGGATCAAGTGGTATCAGAGCTAGTTGACGTTTGGATTTGAGTTTTGCATGTTAACTAGGGAAAAGATACAACATGGTCAAGGTGAGATTGTTGCAGAGAATCCATTAATTGGATTGAGAAAGAGAGCTTCTCACAGCGAGAAGATGGCATCGAAAGAAGGGCTTTCTCAGGATGAGAAAGAGTTCCAGAAAACTTTCCTTGCTATGTCGGAGATGGTGAAAGTTTTGTACGAGGATTACTTGGAACGAAAGAGACCAGTTTTGGGTGAATATTCAAAGGGAAAAAGTGAAGAGGAAGAGGATCATCCTCAGATTCCTCCTTCACCTCCTTCATTACCTCCTTCTTCAAGTTCAAGTTCTAAATCTAATGCAAAGAAACATGTTCATAAACATAATAAGGAAATGCCATAATTAAAACTTGATGTTAAATTTGAGTTACCCATATATGATGGTGAAGTAAATGCATAGAAACTTGACAATTGGATCAGGCAGATGGAGGTTTACTACAGTGTGCAACAGATCAAGGATGAGGCCACACAAATCAAGTTGGCATATTTGAGACTTGCAGGTACAACTCTCGTATGGCGGCAAAACAAGTTGCAAAATGGAACACAATAAGTGGGTAATGTATTTCCATCATGGAAAAGCTTCATTTCTGCACTTAGGAAACAATTCTATCCTTTGGGTATTTCCATCATGGAAAAGCTTCATTTCTGCACTTAGGAAACAATTCTATCCTTTGGGTTATAAAGAAAAAGCATTAATTGAATGGAAATCTTTAAAACTAAGAAAAGGACAAACAGTGCAAGAGTATACAGATGGATTTCGAAAAATGGCATTGATGTTAGATATCCCTTTACAAACACAAGAAACTCTTATGAAGTATATAGGAGGTTTACCTGTGCATATTAGAAATACTGTATTCATGTTTGGACCCACTAACCTTGATGATGTTTCTGTTCAAGCTACGTATATTGAAGCAGGAAAAGTAGGTGTGTTAGGGGAATCATTGTCTTCAAGGAAAGAGGACAAGAGGAAATGGCATGGAAAGAATTCAAATGCAGTGACGAGGAAGGAAGGGAAGCCCTCTTGCAAGCATTGCAAGAAAGAGGAACATGATGAGGACAGATGTTGGCAGTTGCATCCTGAGAAGAGGCCAAAGTGGTTCAAGGAAAAGAAGGGAATGCAAATAGTGACAGTGACAACAAGACCCACAGACTTGGGATCAGATTTAGGTGATGAATCAAAGATCTCATTGGTTGGTATGACAGGTAAAATTGGTGAAGGCATTGATTGTAGAAGCAACTTGTTTCATATAAGGGTAATCATGTGACACACTAAGATAGACACATTAATCGACAATGGATCTCAATCTAATCTAATCTGAGAAGAATTGGTTAAGAAATTGGGGTTAAAAACACAAACTCATCATAATCCTTACACACTTAAATGGATAAGAAATCATCATCAAATGCACATAACAAAGTAGTGTACAATCAAATTTGCAATTTCATCTAAGTATGTGGACGAAGTAACATGTGATGCAGTGCTGTTAAGAGAATGTGTAATGATCTTAGGTAGTCCATATTTATATGATCGTAAGGAAATCTTCTATAGGACAAATAATCAATATCAATTAACCAAAGCAGGTCAAGATTATGTGGTTCATGCTCATCATGTTAAGGCAAATAAAACACTTCAAACAATGGAACAATTAAAGAAGGCAGTGAAAGCAAGAAACAAACCAATAATTGTTTCAAATGAAGTAATCGATCTTAAGCAAGAACAATAAATGATTGTTGAATGGAAAATCAATCATAAGTTGCTTCAAGATAAGCTCATGTCATGCAAATATTTCAAGTATATTAGCTCATTTGCAGTCGTCTTTTTGATGCTGTCATTAGTAATGTTGTCTACATGGATGATACTGGCTTCAGTAAGATGTAACAAGGCTCAAATGGCTAACAATATACTGTCAGTTGTCATGATTGTGTTACAGTTGATCTTGATGAGACAGGTGCATAGGATAGAGTTTCGAGATAGAGGACAAGCCGAGTGGCCTATCTCGAGCTTATTGACTGGTCAGTAAGCTTTTGGGGACCAAAAGGTCTTTTAGTAGGGAGGTGTGATCTAGAATCAGATCCAGGAGCCTGACAAGGCTAAAAAAGACTCAAAAATGAAAGTGCTCATAATTTGATGAAACTAATTCCATTGCGCCTATCTCGTTCTCTCGATTCTGGCCATATATTTACTTTCTCAAAATAGACTCTGGATGTGAAAAATATCGCACGACAATTAGATTCTTCTATGGAAAAAGTCAATGGTCAACTGGCAAATGAATAAGTGCCACATGGCCCAGGCATGGGCAGCCACATGGCACTTCACTATTGGTTTGCATGTAAAAGGTATGTAGGGTTCAATGGGATTCGAACCTCTGACCCATGGCTAACTCCAAGTCTTTGGTAAAGCCTTATTACCAACCTACCAAAGCTAAATTGATGAAAAAAACCCACTTTTATATAGTTTTGGGTTAAAATGTCCAAAGGAGGGTGCAAGGGGGCTAGGGCTAAGCCCCAACAAAAGGTTTCATGGCAGGTGCATGCCCAAGGGCTAGTGTTGGGTGCGCCCAAGGGGCAGTTTAGCCCAAAACACATGAAAGGCGCCCCAAAACCAGGAGCTGCAGTTAAGGGGGCTGGCACTTAAGCATTGGGTGCACCAGCACTTGGCCATGTGGCCCCATACGCCCTGTTAGAGGGGGCTACTCTGTAATTTGGGAAAAATGTGGTTTTTTAACATTACAAAGTGGGTTTTTCACTGATATTATGCCCAAAAAATGGATTTTTTGGGGATTTTGGCCCATTTTTGGGAGATATTGGGCTCTTTTTGAAGCCAGATTTTGGGAGGAAGTTGGGAAATGATAACCAAATTCAGATCTATATAAACCAGGCCTGTTTGAGTCCATGGAGGACAGTCAGAGTAGAGTTATTCTGGAGGGAAGCCAAGACAAAGCCATTTTTATGCAGGGAAGCTGTTGAGGAGGAGACGCTTGCGGGCCATTTTTGGGAGCTCCGGTCATCTGTTTTGCGTGTCATTTCTTCTGTTAGGTTCTAGAGATCTGAAAGAACATGACCAGATCAGTCTTGTAGCCTAATGTCACTATTGCGATGTACTTTTTGAGTTTTGAACATAAATAAATAAGCCTCTCCCACTGAGACAAAGGCCCAGAGACATAGGCAATTTTGTGCCGAACTCCATTATCACTTCTCTTGTTATGTTTTGCTATTCTTATTGCTTCAGTTTAGATCTGTATTTCGTATTATGGATGTGATATATTCTCTTATCTTCATCCTCTTTCATTCAGCTTCATAAATGGTTAATTAACACATGCAATTAAAAACTCAACCACAGTCATTAAAATATCTTTTTCAGATCAAGTGGTATCAGATCTAGTTGACGTTTGGATTTGAGTTTTGCATGTTAACCAGGGAAAAACTATAGCATGGTGAAGGTGAGATTTTTGAAAAGAATCCATTAATTGGATTGAGAAAGAGAGATTCTCACAGCGAGAAGATGGCATCGGAAGAAGGGATTTCTCAGGATGAGAAAGAGTTCCAGAAAACTTTCCTTGCTATGTCGGAGATGGTGAAAGTTTTGTACAAGGATTACTTGGAACGAAAGAGACCAGTTTTGGGTGAATCTTCAAAGGGAAAAAGTGAAGAGGAAGAGGATCATCCTCAGATTCCTCCTTCACCTTCATCATCACCTCCTTCTTCAAGTTCAAGTTCTAAATCTAATGCAAAGAAACATGTTCATAAACATAATAAGGAAATGCCATTATTAAAACTTGATGTTAAATTTGAGTTACCCATATATGATGGTGAAGTAAATGCAGAGAAACTTGACAATTGGATCAGGAAGATGGAGGTTTACTGTAGTGTTCAACAGATCAAGGATGAGGCCACACAAATCAAGTTGGAATCTTTGAGACTTGCAGGTACAAATCTCATCTGGTGGCAAAGCAAGTTGCAAAATGGAATGCAACAAGTAGGTAATGTATTTCCATCATGGAAAAGCTTCATTTATGCACTTAGGAAACAATTCTATCCTTTGTTTTATAAAGAAAAAGCATTAATTGAATGGAAATCTTTAAAACTAAGAAAAGGAAAAACAGTGCAAGAGTATACAGATGGATTTCGAAAAATGGCATTGATGTTAGATATCCCTTTACAAACACAAGAAACTGTTATGAAGTATATAGGAGGTTTACCTGCGCATATTAGAAACACTGTATTCATGTTTGGACCCACTAACCTTGATGAGGTTTCTGTTCAAGCTACATTTATTGAAGCAGGAAAAGCAGGTGTGTCAAGGGAATCATTGTCTTCAAGGAAAGAGGACAAGAGGAAATGGCATGGAAAGAATTCAAATGCAGTGACGAGGAAGGAAGGGAAGCGCTCTTGCAAGAATTGCAAGAAAGAGGGACATGATGAGGACAGATGTTGGCAGTTTCATCCCGAGAAGAGGCCAAAGTGGTTCAAGGAAAATAAGGGAATGCAAACAGTGGCAGTGACAACAAGACCCACAGACTTGGGATCAGATTCAGGTGATGAATCAAATATCTCATTGGTTGGTATGACAGGTAAAATTGGTGAAGGCATTGATTGTAGAAGCAACTTGTTTCATATAAGGGTAATCATGCGACACACTAAGATAGACACATTAATCGACAGTGGATCTCAATCTAATCTAATCTCAAAAAAATTGGTTAAACAATTGGGGTTAAAAACACAAACTCATCATAATCCTTACACACTTAAATGGATAAGAAATCATCATCAAATGCACATAACAAAGTAGTGCACAATCAAATTGCAATTTCATCTAAGTATGTGGATGAAGTAACATTTGATGTAGTGCCGTTAAGAGAATGTGGAATGGTCTTAGGTAGTCCATATTTATATGATCGTAAGGAAATCTTCTACAGGACAAAGAATCAATATCAATTAACCAAAGCAGGTCAAGATTATGTGGTTCATGCTCATCATGTTAAGGCAAATAAAACACTTAAAACAATGGAAAAATTAAAGAAGGCAGTGCAAGCAAGAAATAAACCAATAATTGTTTCAAATGAAGTAATCGATCTTAAGAAAGAACAAGAAATGATTGTTGAATGGAAAATCAATCATAAGTTGCTTCAAGATAAGCTCATGTCATGCAAATATTTCAAGTATATCAGCTCATTTGAAGTCGTCTTTTTGATGCTATCATTAGTAATGTTGTCTACATGGATGATAGTGGCTTCAATAAGATGTAACAAGGTTCAAATGGATAACAATATACTGTCAGTTGTCATGATTGTGTTACAATTGATCTTGATGAGATAGGTGCACAGGACAGAGTTCCGAGACAGAGGACAAGCCGGGTGGCCTATCCTGAGATTGTTGACTGGTTAGTAACCTTTTTGGGATTAAAAGGTCTTTTAGTGGGGAGGTGTGATCTAGAATTGGATCCAGGAGCCTGATAGGGCTCAAAAAGGCTAAAAAATGAAAGTGATCATAATTTGATGAAACCAATGCCATTGCGTCTGTCTCATTCTCCCGATTTCGACCATATATTTACTTTCTCAAAACAGACTCCGGATGTGAAAAAGTATCGCACGAAAATCAGATTCTTCTATGGCAAAAGTCAATGGTCAACTGGCAAATGAATAAGTGCCACATGGCCCAGGCATGGGTAGCCACATGGCACTTCGCAACTGGTTGGCATGTAAAAATTATATAGGAGTCAATGGGATTCGAACCTCTGACCCATGGCTAACTCCAAGTCTTTGGTAAAGCCCTATTACCAACCTACCAAAGCTAAATTGATGAAAAAAACCCACTTTTATATAGTTTTGGGTTAAAATGTCCAAAGGAGGGCGCAAGGGGGCTAGGGCTAAGCCCTAGCAAAAGGTTTCATGGTAGGTGTGCACCCAAGGGCTAGTGCTGGGTGCACCCAGGGGCCAGTTTAGCCCATAACACATGAAAGGCGCCCCAAAACCAGGAGTTGCAGTTAAGGGGGCTGACACTTAAGCACTGGGTGCGCCAACACTTGGCCATGTGGCCCCATACACCCTGTTAGAGGGGGATAGTCTATAATTTGGGAAAAATGTGGTTTTTTAACATTACAGAGTGGTTTTTTCACTGATATTATGCCCATACAATCAATTTTTTGGGGATTTTGGCCCATTTTTGGGAGATATTGGGCTCTTTTTGAGGCCAGATTTTGGGAGGAAGTTGGGAAATGATAACCAAATTCAGATCTATATAAACTAGGCCTATTTGAGGCCATGGAGGATATTCAGAGCAGAGTTATGCTGGAGGGAAGCCAAGACAAAGCCATTTTTATGCAGAGAAGCTATTGAGGAGGAGACGCTTGCGGGCCATTTCTGGGAGCTCCGATCATCCGTTTTGCGTGCCGTTTCTTCTGATGGGTTCTAGAAATCTGGAAGAACATGACCAGATCAGTCTTTTAGCCTAATGGCACTACTGCAATGTATTTTTTGAGGTTTGAACATAAATAAAGAAGCCTCCCCCACTGAGACAAAGGCCCAGAGAAGTAGGCAATTTTGTGCCGAACTCCATTATCACGTCTCTTGTTATGGTTTGTTGTTCTTATTGCTTCATTTCAGATCTATATTTTGTATTATGGCTGTGATATATTCTGTCATATTCATCCTCTTTCATTCAGCTTCATAAATGGTTAATTAACACATGCAATTAAAAACTCAACCACAGTCATTAAAAGATTTTTTCGTATCACTCATCCTGGAAATTCTTTGTGGCCCAAATTTTCTTGCAGAAAAACAAGTGTTGTTCTGGGTCCTCTAACCCAAATCCCTAAAATTAAGGAAGTATAAGAATATTGTCTACCCCTTCCATGTTTCTTTGTGTAGTCCCTCCTCTTGGTGATGTTAGTTGACTTTGATTTTGACTTTGACTTTGTGCACTACTTCCCCTACTCTGAGTGCTACTACTTTGTGCTCCTTCACTAACTACGATGGATTTTGACAAGTCTTCAATTGGTATCCATGATTTTGGTGATGTGCATGGGGTTTTTCTCTCGAAACATGATCATGTATGAGTAGGAATTAAACGGTTCTTCTATTACTGGACTGGACTGAAACTCCTCTTCTTCTCCTCCTATATATTGTATCTCCATGATTTAGACTAGTGAAAAAGGTTCTCTCCCCTCGGGTTCACTGCGTGGCTCTCCTTTCTCAGCCCCAATATTTTACCTCTTGTACCTTCTTCCTCTGTGCAACTCTCTAAACTAATATTCTTCCTCTAGTATACCTTCTTCTTGCATCCTCAGTCTATCCCTTCCTTTTTCATCGCTTCCTTCATTCTCTTAGACAATCCTCTTGTCATCCCTTGGTTCTCCTATGTGTGAAAATCCCCTTAGCAGTCGGATTCCATGATCATCACTTGTTTTTCACTAAATAACATATTTATCCACATACCTAATGATTTCAAGAACCTCCCGCACAGACCTTTGAAAAATTCCCTTTCCGTGACACTGTATGATTGAATACAATCTACTACAAATTCAGTAACATAACCTCCTAGTATGCTATCCAACCAAAAATCAATTGATCAATTAGTTGGGTTACTTACAAAATTCAGTTGTCTTACCAATTCAAGATTCCAATTCCTCAACATTGTAGTGTTGTATCTTTTAGTTTTCTCCATTAATCTTTCTAGCCACTTAGTCAAAATAATTGGAAATTTGCTAAAGAAAATTTCATGCAGATCCATGTACACATGCCTTTGCATCCATTACTTGTCACTTATTCAAGGATTCTTATTCTCTTGTTGTGAAAAATCCTGTTCCTTTCTTTCCAACCATTATGATATCTACTTCTTAGTTGACCTCCAAAACATCCCCTTAATCACAAATTCCCAGTCCTGGCAATGGAACCATTTTTTGGTGATGTGTGTAGGTTGTAAGACCCTAGGTTCGATTTATCTATGACCAACAAAACCCAATAGACACCGTCCCTTTCAACATCACCTTCTTGCGTAGATGAAGTCTCACCTAAGGTATCTATTGGTCCTGTGAGAACTAGGCTTCTATAGTAGTAAGGGAATGGGAGACAAACACTCGGTTCATTATCTATGCACACAATTCGGTTCTTATTCAATATTAACTTACTTACGATTCTGATTCCTATTATTGACATATTCCATATTCCTCTATACTTCATGGTTGTAACAGTTATGATCATTGCAAAAAATATTCAACATGAGATAAAGCTAATATACTATGAAACCATCCATAATTCATAAGGAAAAATATAATAGACATGCAACACAAGATTATATATCATCCCTTTTACATTAATTTTATTCATTCTCCTCATCAACAGATTGCTACACTCAAGAACTATGGAACTCTAGATGGAATAGAAAAAAACATGAGAAAACCTAACATAAAAAAACATAACCCAACCTAGCATAACAATACCAAAAATAACTTAACCTCATAGAATAGAACCCAACCTAGCAGAATCCCTAATCTCCCAACCCATTACATATTTATACAGAAATCTAGGGCTAAAAACCCTAATTTGTTCATCCCCAAAATACCCCATTACAATTCATGGCTAGTTTAGTCAATTGGTTGTTCGATTGCTTTCTTCTACTTTTCAATCTACTTGTTTCTTTTTTGGTGTTCTTTTATTTCTGGAATGTCAAGATTTCATCCTTTTGTCATGCTTGTCAGCTTTATCCTTTTGTTTTCTTTATTCTCCATCCTGCACACTGTCTTTCTTCTGTGCACTTTCCTCCTTCTACACACCATCCTTCTGGATGTGCCTTAGCTACGTGCTCCCTAACTTTCCTTCTCCATCCGCACACTTTTACTTTACTTAATATTTTCCCCCAAAACCATGTCAAAACTGCAAAATTATTTCCAAAGTTTCCTGTCCACCAAGGGGATATCATGAGCAATAATCTATCACAAGGTATGTGGCCTGGGATATGAGGCAAGAGTTTAGTGATCAACAACATGTTAATGAAAAGAAACAAGGTGTCGAATAACAACAAGGTACAGGGTAGCATCCTATCAATGGTTAGGATTTTAGTGGACAACAACAACAATAATGAGAGATGAGGAACAATATTTTGTTGCACAAAGGGTGTGAAAAGTTCCATTTGAGGGGTGATGATGAGACCAATTATTGCCTATCCGAGAGGCTCATCCTAGGAACATTTTCCCATCATAATATGACTTAATACTTGTTTTTGACCATATTTAGTAGTAAGTCATGGATATTTTTGCATGTTTATTAGTAAATGTATTTTTAGGTGGATTTTTATGTACAATATGCATTTTTAATCTATTATCTATTCCAAAATATGTGTGTAGCACCAAGAAGGTTGAACTACATGAAGCAAGGACCCCATCATCCTAAAAATAGGGGATTTTGTCTCCCTCAAAGTGTTTCTATCCGAGAATCATGAGACATTGCCCCCACCTATCTATAGAGTGCTCCTTGTACATTAATAACCACTCTTGATTAGTATAAGTTCAATGTACATATATAATTAGCTGAGATTCTTCATTTACCCACTTCTCTCCTTAATCTAACAAAGGGATGTCGAACTCTCAATACTATATATAGAACTCTAGCCTAGGAGAGAAGTGTTGTGGTAACGTTCCCCCTGCTCACAAGTGAAACCCCCCTTGGATCAAGACCCCTCATTGAACCAAGACATAATGAAACAAAATGGTTTACTACTTCCCCCCTAGACCTATTTCAACAATTACAATGAGAAGAGAAGGATGGATGAATTACCTTTCTATGTTGGTTGTTCTTGCTTCTCCAACATTTGATCTTGATGTCGAAGATCCTAGGTGCAAGAAAAGTCCTACAAGGAACAAAACAAAACCTCCTTCTTCCACACTATATTGTTAAGAAAAAATATATCTATCTGTGATGAATTAAACAACAATAGACATGCATATTGTAATATCCCTAGGCCGAACCCAATTGTAATATAAATGAAAATGCACTTAAGCTGGTGAGTTGTTAGATATCATTTTTGTATGCACCTTTCATGGCATAGTGCGCGCATGTACTACCCAATAAAATGAGGAATTGTGCACATTCCAGGATACCATGCACATCAACTTAAATGCGTGTGATTGTGAGGCCAGGGAGCCTTTGTGTATATGTTGTGTTTTATAGGCTAGTGAACCAGTTTTGTGATTATTAGGCCAAAGAGACTAGATGTTAAAGGCCAGTGCGCCTACTTTTATATATGTCTCAACACTAATATAAAATACATCGTTGCGTGCAAACCAACCATGATAAAAGAGTATGGGGGAATAAACTCCACTAGTTAGGGAAAGGGGGGGCTAAAAGTTAAGGAAAATGGATAATCTAGGGAGCTTAAGCCAAAAAATGAATATTATATTAATATTTCTTAAAATATAAAGTATGAGTAATTATTTTATCCTAAGTTCTAAAGATGGGGACAAGTGGGCCAAAGTAGCGCCCAACATGACAAGTTTCAAATTGGGGATATACATACATATTGTTTGGACTTAGTTCATTTCCTATCATTCTTTCCATCATTCCTCTCATTGTTGAGTCATCCAGTAAAGCATCCATGGGCATTCCCACACTCATTGAGCTATCTTCCGTAACTTCCTGTCATTGTATCTGAACCTGTATCCATAGCCATACTTTTTTTTGTAGTTGGTTATCTTGGGAGCTAGACTGAAAAAGTGGGTTGTCAGGCCCGTGGGATATTGAAGAGGTGGGCTGTTAGGCCCGTGCAAAATTCCTCTCCAGGTGAGAGAATTGCTAGGAATTGATTTCTTGAAGGTGCCAAACTGCAGTTACAAGGCTCTGAGACTTCCTGTCCACCCTGTTGCTGAAGCCCGAAAAGGAAGTGGGGCAGCCCAAGGACTGTTGAGAAGAGAAGGGGAACACTTCCAGGGGTGGGACAGGCATGTGGGGAATGATGGATTGTAGGATGTTAGTTTGAGTAGGCACATGTGATGGAGTCTTTCCTGTTGTCTATGAGCCATTAGCCTGGTTAGGAACCCTTTATCCAGGTGGAGTTTAGTCCCAGCTTAGGGGTGACACACTTTTGAGAGTGATGAACAACATGGTCTAAGGCTGGGAGGTTCGTGGAAGGTCTGTATGTAGTTGGTGATATTCTTACCAAGATAAGTGTCAATTGGGTGATAAATTTACATGTTGCATTATTATTTACATGTGTATTTTTATGGGTATATCTCATGTGTGATTATAAATGCCTTTATATTTATGGGTATTGATTGTATATGTTGCATGTATATGTTTACTATTATTTCAGTATGAATCCGTGCATTTACGATATGCATTTGTCTGTTTACATTTTATATATAATGTTTTTCAAGAGTTCTGTCTGTATATGTTTTAATTGCATGCAGTTTGAAATTTTTATGTGGCATAGCTAAGTTGGATGCTCGGTATGTTACAATATGTTCCACATGGAGAATGAAAGCGTTCTCTCATGTATCGTGGTCCGACCTGGGTGGTTAGGGACATTACAAGATGGTATCAGAGCTTTAGTTTTCAACACTGAGCATGGATGGGCTGAGCAAGTTGAGTGAAGCGAAATTTCACAGAGGATTTATTTAGAAGTGGCCAAATTTTGAGTTGCATAGCATCCATGGTAAAAAGTAACAACAATTGTGCGGATTTGGGAAAAATCCCCAATTTTTGTTGTTAAATTCATGGGAAAATTGAGAAATTTGGCCAAGTGGTGAGATATTAATGATTTAATATATGTTCTAGCAAATTTAGACCTCGAATTGGTCGAATTTGAAGTTACAGTGAAGCCATGATAGTTGGAGCAAGTTTTATAATTAAAAATTCTCAATTTGTGAGTTGAGTTTGGGAAAAATCTGTTCCAGAAATGTCAAACCCACAACGATTTGTTGTTACAGAGGTTGAATTGGTGTTATCGGGGTGAAATTGAACAAATTTCATAGTTACAGAATGTCTATGGTAAATTAGGGAAACAAGTTAGGAAAAATCCCTAATTTCTGCAGCGGAATTCACGAGGAATTGATGCGCATAAAAATGTATGTGCATAGGTGGGCGCACTAGAAAGGAATGTGTAAATGTGTTGACCTGCACAGAATATATCTAGCTAAACAATGATACACACATTTGCAGAGAGAATAGGAAAACGAAGAAGAAGGAGAGAAAGAATGGAAATAATTCTCATTAACCGTTGTGAATAATGAATAATTTACACATGATATACTCTGTATAACTCAATGAGTTCGAATTGATGTGAACCAAGTCTCCATAGTGGTGGTCTAGAGTGATCTAGACACAGACCAACAGTTACGGGAGTGAACTGCCACCTATTCTAGTCTCTTAGGCAGTTACGGGAGTGAACTGCCACCTAGTTGAGTTAACTAGTCAACTAGTCTTTAGTTAACTGACTGAATAGAAAGTAGTGAGGAGTTAAATCAAGGAATCAAGGCTAATGCACCTCTTTTGTGATGATACCAAGGTAAGGTCGAATTATCATGGTGATTATCCCAATGTTGCATGGTGATGATCCCAATGCAACATCTAAACTCAACTCAACTAGTCAAATTGAAGTGTGAACTGAAAGAGAATATTCTCCAGGTGGAATATTCTCTCCTAAAATATAGGAGACTGGATAATGACTAATTATGACTAATAAACAAATAAAAACCTTAGGAAAAAGAAATCCTAGGTGTGTGTGAAGTAACTTCAACACCCCCCCTGAACATCACTATGATAAAAATAAAGATTGGGTCCCGGCAACGAGGCCATGTTAGGTACCCAAGTACAAAAGATACACTGAAAATAAAGTGAGGAAAGAGGGAAAATATCATGGGAAAATCCCCCCCTCAAGGTACAATGTATGTAAAAAAACAAGAACTACAGTTGCTAGGAAATTGTGTCCTTCACTCCAAGACGACCTCACAGAGAATGGGATTTCTGCTCAGTGAAGGTCTTGGTGAAGATGTCTGCCATCTGTTCTACTGAAGGACATAACTGTAAGTTGATGATCCCCTCATGTACTAATTCCCGGACGTAGTGCATGTGGATCTCGATGTGATTTGTCCACTGCCTCTAAACTGGATCTCTGCAGAACTTTAAAGTGCTCTGGTTGTCACACTAGATGATGATCGGATGATGAAATTGAATGCCCAACTCAATGAGAAAATGTTGTATCCACATAGCCTGAATGGTTATGTTAAATGACCCTCTGTACTCTGCCTCAGCTAAAGATAGAGCAATGGAATCTTGCTTCTTTCTCAACCAACATATAGGCCCAGAACCAAGACTGAGTGAGTAACCAGATGTGGACTTGCGATCAATGCTATCGCCAACCCAGTCAGAATCAGTAAACCCAATGAGATCTAATGTAGAGTCTACTGCATAATGAATCCCAAAGGTGATGGTACCCTGCACTTATCGAAGGATATGCTTTGCAACTTTCCAATGTAGCTCATGCGGTTCCTGCATGAACCTGGAAACTGCGCCAACTGCATATGAGAGGTCTGGTCTGGAGTGTTTGAGATACAAAAAGCTCCCCACTAGCTGTCTGTACAGTGTGCTGTCAATTAGTGGAGTCTCCCCGCCATCCTCAAGTTTGACTCCTGATAGGAAAGGAGTCGGAGAAGACTTGCAGTCTGTCATGTGAAATCTCTCAAGGAGATCTTATGCATGCTTGGCTTAAGACAGTTTGATGCTTGATGCATTTTGACTGATCTCAAGTCCAAGTAAGAAGTGTAGCAGACTCATGTCCGTCATCAAAAACCTATCATGAAGAATCCTCTTGACTGCAGCTATCACTGAAGTCGAGCAACCGGTGATCAAGAAATCATCGACATACATAACTAAAAGTAGAAGTGAATCAGTCGTCTTGAGCATGTATACATTCAGGTCTGATTTACAATGTAAAAAGTTCTGTGACAACAGGTAGGAGTCCATCTTGGCATACCATGCCCTCAGAGCTTGCTTGAGGCCATAAAGTGACTTCTTTAGTCGACATACCAAAGGTGAGTCCTGCATAAATCCATGGGGCTGCTCCATGTAGATCTCCTAAGAGAGATCACCATGAAGAAATGCATTCTTCACGTCCATATGATGGACTTCCCATCCCTTGGTTTCCACAATGGAAAGTTCCAATCGTATGGAATCCATCTTTGCTACAGGAGCAAAGGTCTCATCATAGTCAATACCATGAACCTGCTGAAAGCCTTTGGCGACAAACCTATCTTTGTATCTGTTGATCTATCCATCCGCTGTGCTCTTGGTCCTGTATAACCATCTGCATCTGACAAGTTTCCTCCCAAAATGAAGGGGAACTAGATCCCAAGTCTGGCTCTCGAGGAGGGAGTTGTACTCCTCCTGCATGGCAGATTCCCAAGAGGGATTTCTAGCAGCCTTGCCATAAGACTATGGATCTAAAGACTGAACCAAGAAAAGATACCTAGAAGGCAATGGTTTAGTGGCAGTGAGTGCAATAGGAGGCTCCTCGAAATCAGATCGAGACCTCCTAGTATCGGCTGGATCACCTACGAGATCCCCTGCATCCTGAAGACTAGTTTGTGATCACTTGGGCCTCTTCTCTGGCTCTGCAACTGCATTTGGATGCTATGACTCTGCATATGACTGTACTGACTCTGAATATGAATCTGAATCCTTTGATTCCTCTGAATTAGAACTGTCATTTGAAGAAGAGTCGACATGTGCATGCTCATCATCTCGAACATGTGTAAGAGTAAAGGTGTTTTTATGCGGCTGTTGAGGTACATGCGAGACACTTTCCTCGAATTGGACACTATGCTCAATGATGAGCCGGTCTGAGGAAAGATCAATAAGATGATATCCCTTCACACCATCAGGGTATCCAACAAAGATGCACTCAATTCTCTGTGGATCAAGTGCCTTCCTCTTTTCAGAGGGAATGTGGGCCCATGCACAAGAACCAAAAATGAAAAAGTGGGTCACTTCCGGTTTGAGGCCGCTCCAAGCCTCGTAGGGGGTCTTATCCTTGATAGATCTATGGGGATATCTAGTTTGGATGTATGTTGCAAAGTTAAGTGCTTCGGCTCATAGTCTCTGTGGTAGTGACTTTGCATGCAACATGCAAGATGCCATCTCCTTTAGAGATCTGTTTTTCTGCTCGACAACTCCATTTTGATGCGAAGTGTAGGAAACTGTATGCTGTAACTAAATCCCTGCCTCATGGAAAATATTATGAATATAATGATTCACATACTCTCCCACATTATCAGTTTGGAGGACTTTGATCTTCTTTTTGGACTGTGTCTCAACCAAAGCTTTGAAATCTTTGAGGTGTTGAAAGATATCGGATTTTTGCTTGAGAAAGTAGATCCAAGTAAAATGTGAGAAATCATAAAAAAAAATGAGAACAAACCTCACTTTTCTGATCGATGGATGCAAAAAAGGACCCATGAGGTCACTATGGATCATATCTAAAGGTGCGGAAGCTCGCTGAGACTTTTCTTTGACGAATTTCTCTTGAGGGTGTTTTCCAAGAACACATCCCTCACATACTCCCTTGGAGAAATGGATGTCTGGTAGACCATCAACTAATCTGTTCTTGCTAAGTTGTTGCATGTATTTGAAATTCAAATGTCCAAACCTTTCGTGCCATATCCTACTACTTTCATCAGTATGAGTAAGAAGTAAAGCAGAATCACGTTCAATGAATTCAAAAAATGTATACAATATAGACTAATGATTTACTTCACTGGTAGCAGCCTTGGAGTTGGTTTGCATGTCGTATATGTCCATGGAATTTGGTGTGAATATGACTTTCTTTCTGGTGTCAGAATTTGTCATATGATACACGGAGAGAAGGTTGACAAAAATCTTGGGAACATGCAACACATTCTTGAAGCTTCCATTGGTGAGTTCAATCCTTCCTTTGCCGGTGACTTCAACAGAAGAATTGTCCCCCATTAGAATAGGAGGACCTTTGCATGCATCCAAATAAGAATATAATTCTTTTGAGGTAGCCGTGTGATGTGATGCTCCTGAATGTATGATCCAAGCATCGGGAGAGGAGTTTATTGCAATCAAGGCATGTCTAGAATTTCCTTTCTTGGAATTCAGATCTTCTGGCTTCTTCTTCTTTGCAACCTTAGGGATGTGATCTCCAAGGTTGTTTTGATAAAGTATCTGAGACATTAGATCTATTTTCTTTTTCATTCATGTAGATTCCGAATGGAATCCTTTGTGACAGTATGTGCATTTCTCTCATTTTCTTTCCTTTTCTCCTTTGGATCCGGAGGCATCGGTGAAGGGTTTTGTGTACCCTTCCTTCTTCATATGTTCATGAGATTTCCACTTATCTTTATCTTTAGATTTATGATATTTGTGGCTGCCATCATGCACAGTGAATGCATGTTCCCTTGGGCCTTTGATTGCACCCATGTTGATGAGCTTGGTTTTCTCTTGTGTCAAGGATTCGATAAAGTCCTCAAGAGAAGGCATCTTCCAAGTGGCTCAAAAGTTGAATCTGAAAGTATGGAATGTGGATACGAATACATATAATTAAATTCCAATCTTGGAGAGAATGGTGAGAACCATTTGTTTCTCCTCCTTCGATTTATCAACCCCGCAAGCTTTGAGTTGCGACAGTAAATCCTTGAATTTTGTAAAGAAATCTTGAATATTCTTGAAGCTTTTTGGATCCAATGTGAGAAGCTCCACCTCTAGCATGTGTCCCCTCATCTCATCATGTTTGAAAAAGATCACTTCCAATATGTTCCAAGCTTCATTGGGAGTCTTACAGGAAGATATATGAAAAAGGAGATCAGGAGAAATAAGACTACAAATTGTTCC
Organism: Picea engelmannii; assembly: GCA_009831015.1. Classification (NCBI taxonomy): domain Eukaryota; kingdom Viridiplantae; phylum Streptophyta; class Pinopsida; order Pinales; family Pinaceae; genus Picea; species Picea engelmannii. The sequence goes on along the minus strand of ML798746.1, from coordinate 149,547 downwards.
GAGTGCCTCATCCATGCATTTTAAGTACTTGGATTTTTCTATGGCTGATGTCGGTTATGTATCTGTATTCATGGTTAACCTATACAAACCTATATATCGGATATGTATGGCTATTTTATCCTTCCATGCAAAATAGTTGTAAGGTGTAAGAAGGAATTCTTTTTGGAATTCCATCTTTCCGCTGTCTTCAATCTTTTGTTCCTCCATTTTTTTTTTTTTTTTTGGTGTAGCTTTTGCTTAGCACTCCGTCAACTCTGATACCATGTAAATGTGTTGAACTGAATAGAATATATCTAGCTAAACAATGATACACACATTTGCAGAGAGAATTGGAAAAAAAAGAAGAAGGAGAGAAAGAATGGAAATAATTCTCATTAACTATTGTGAATAATGAATAATTTACACATGATATACTCTGTATAACTCAATGAGTTCAAATTGAGGTGAACAAGGTCGCCATAGTGGTGGTATAGACTGATATATACACACACCAGTAGTTACGAGAGTGAACTGCCACCTATTCTAGTCTCTCAGACAGTTACGGGAGTGAACTGCCACCTAGTTGAGTTAACTAGTCAACTAGTCTTCAGTTAACTGACTAAACAGAAAGTAGTAAGGAGTTAACTCAAGGAATCAAGGCTAATGCGCCACTTTGGTGATGATAATGAGGCAAGGTTGAATTAGCATAGTGATGATCCCAATGCAACATCTAAACTCAACTCAACTAGTCAAATTGAAGTGTGAACTGAAAGAGAATATTCTCCAAGTGGAATATTCTCTCCTAAAATATAAGAGATTGGATAATGACTAATTATGACTAATAAACAAATAAAAACCTTAGGAAAAAGAAATCCTAGGTGTCTGTGAATAACTCCAACAACATGATGCGCAGTAAAAAGCTTGTGATATGTAAAAATTGGGCACTACGCAGAAAAATAGTGGCGTGCTGGTGCACACACTAAATTTTTGCGCCATGCGGAAAAGTGTCGGTGTGCGGTTGTACGCACTAAATTTTGGCACTGTGTGGAAAACGGTTGGTGTGTGGTTGCACACACTAAATTTAGCATTGTGCAATGAAAATAGAGTGACGCATGGGTAATACTAGCACGTGGTGTGCATACGCATGATAAGGTGCACGCAGTGTACACACACATAATAATGGCATGCATGGTGTGCGCAATATTAGCATAGTGCATAGAAACTTGGTTGGTGCGTGCACAATGTGGGTTTATGCTATCGCGTGATAGTTTAATTAATGGTGTGCACGGAGTACTAGTCCACAGTGGAGGCGTACTAAACTTTGGCATGGTGCAGCGCGTAGAGGGAAATGCACGTGGAATATCAATGCACTATACACAAATTGTGTGCAACGGGTAATAGTGCAAGAACCAAAACTGTGCACGGTGGATATTGGCGTGCAACACAAAAGTAGTGTGCACAAGTTATTGGTGCGATAGAGAAGTGATGTACAGTGGTTATAGGTGCAAGAAGCACAGATTACCTTGTGATGTTGTTGTGCATGCTAAATATGGGTGTACAGGTTGAAATTTGTGCATGCAAAGTCGTTTTGATGGTGAACAACGACATAAAAACAACGATTTTCCACGACGTTTTATACTGTTTGAACGTCATATTTTTGTAGCACGTTTTTGAGGCCCTTAAGAGCATTTTTAGGTACTCAAAAACCATGAGAACAGAGTGAGCCAAGGCACACTTTGTCTTTGCAGCTAAAATAAAATAACCCGAAGAGATATTTCTAATGGTGTAAACTGTTCTTCAAATAGATCTTTTATGAGAAATTTATAACACAAACAGTGGAGGGTAAATTATAAGACCCATCTAACTTCAAAGAGCCATAACTTTCTACTTCAGAATCAGATTGAGGCGCAGGAGAAATCAATGGAAATATATTGAACCATATAAGATAGTCCCAGAGTTGAACTAATTTTCTGGGCATGTTAAAATTATTTAATATGGAAAATAAGGCACTTGTAGAATTCCAGACCAAAAACACAAATTGGTCTAGAACTTAAGGAGGCTATAACTAGCAGCCAAGAACCTAGAAAAAGGAGAAACTTGGACAGAGTGCCCATAATATGTATATGAATAAACTCAATTGATATCCTATGAAAACTCCAATGGAGTAGGTGTGAAATTGCATAATTACAATGCAGAGTTGTGCCAAGTTGAAAAATGAACAAAAAAATTAATGGAAAAATTTATAATAACCATAGCTTTCTGCTCAAGACTCGGAATTGAGAATGGGAGTAGGCATTGAAAATGTGTTGGAAAGTGGAATCTAAATATCCACCCAGAAAATTGATCTGGAAATTCAATTTTCCAGGAAATTGGAAGAAACAATTATGATATATATTATTGAACCAAAATGGTTCATATATTATTCTGGAAGAGGCACAGGGGACTTACAGTCAGGAGGATGATATTAGAGGGATGGATTTCCATTTGGGCATTGAAGGAACAAAATCCAATGGACATGGAGAAGGAAGGGATGAAAACATGAATATGGTAGAGACCATTAAAAATTTGCAGAAGGATATCCAAAGCCATAAGGCTGATAATGAAAGGCTTATGAGATCCAAGGATCAACAGGATGAATTCAACATGAAGTTAATGCATAGATTGAACACAATAGAAAATAAATTTCATAAGGAGAGTGGCTCAAGAAAATTAGGAAGTCGTAAGTCTCCTAATGAGAAAACAATATCAAGAAGTGTTAGTAGACATCTTCATCACTCCCCGAGGCATTACCATAAGAGAGCACACAACAAATCAAGTCCATCCCTTGTCAGGAAGCATAAGAGGTCTAGGGTGGATGAGATACGAGGAGAAATGAACAAAATCAAACCTCCTACATTTGATGATGAGCACAATAAGGATGAAGATGTAGAGACATGGTTGTTGGGCATGAGAAAGTAATTTCAATTACATAATTATTCTTCTCATGCAGAAGGTAGAATTTCCATCTATCAACTCAAGGGAAATGCATCCATGTGGTGGGATCATCTTGTGCAGGTGCAACACATTAAAGAGAAAAGTGTTACTTGGAGGGAATTCAAGAAGTATTTTGAGAAGAAATGCTTGACTAAGAGATACTATACCAAGCAAATGAAAGAGTTCTTTGAACTCAAGCTTGAGAGTATGACAATAGATGAATATGAGAGAAGGTTTTTAGAACTGTCGAAGTATGTCTCTTTCATCAAGGATGAGATAGTTAAGATTCAAAGGTATTTGAATGGATTTCCATCATTCATCGGTGAAAAAATATAGTATGATGATCCAAATACATTGGAGGAGACCATAAGGTGAGCTAAATGCCTATATGATCAACAAAAAGAAAGACCAACTTTCCAAAAATCTTGGGAAGACAAAAAGAAATTCAATATGGATCAGAGGAAGAAGGGGACTAAGCCACCATTCTTTAGAAATAATCCTCAGGGACAACAAACTTCTAGAGAACCCAGAGTGATTGAAACAGGGGGTCAAAGGGCAAGGCATCCACCTTTTCGATGTTGGGGTTGTAAAGGAGATCATATGTTCAGAGATTTCCCTCATAGAGGTGAAAAAGTGAGGACTGTTCACAATGTACAACAAGATGAAATAGTGGAGGACATGGGCATAAATGTACCAAGGATCTATGCAACCCTGGATAACAAGAAAGTAGAGTATCAGTCACATATGATTGAAGTGGAAGGTATGATCAACATCCAAACCATTTCTATTTTAATTGATTCAGGAGCTGTCATATTTATATAGATCCTAAGGTGGTGGAAAGTTTTCATCTGCCAAGAAGCAAGCATGGAAAATATTGGTTGGTGAAGCTGGCTACCGGAGCCAAAAGAAAAGTCAATGAGATGGTTAAGTCATGCCTTATGGACATGAATGGATTGAACACCAGGGCAGATTTGAACATCTTTCCTTTAGGTTCTTATGAATGTCTATTTGGGATGGATTGTTTAGATCAACATCATGCTATCCTAGACTGTCATAACAAGGAATTCACTTGCTTGGGTGAGGAAGGGAGCCTAAGAAAGTGAAGGGAATTCCCAGGGTAGTAAACATCAAAGAAATTTCAACATTGCAATTGAAGAAATGTTACAGAAAAGGGTGTCAAATATTTGCAGCACATATGGAAGAGACACCTAAAGATAAGGTGCCAAATTTGGAAGATTATGCAGTCCTGGAAGATTTTGAAGATGTGTTCAAGGAGGTACCAAGACTACCCCCAAAGAGAGATATTGATTTCTCTATAAATTTAATGCCTGGAGTAGCTCCAGTGTCAAAGACTCCTTATAGAATGAGTACACTAGAATTGAAGGAGTTGCAAATGCAACTTGAAGAACTTTTGAAGAAGGGGTATATACGCCCAAGTGTGTCACCTTGGGGTGCTCCAGTATTGTTCATCAAGAAGAAATATGGGACATTAATATTGTGCATTGACTTCAGACAGTTGAATAAAGTGACTGTAAAGAACAAGTATCCTCTGCCAAGGATCGACGATCTCTTTGATCAATTGAAGGATGCAAAATATTTCAAAGATAGATCTCAGGTCAGGATACCATCAGGTAAGGATTAAAGAGGAAGATATCAACAAGACCACCTTCAGGACAAGGTTTGGTCATTATGAGTTCATAGTGGTTCCATTTGGGTTGTCAAATGCACCAACTATTTTCATGTGCTTAATGAATGGTGTTTTCCAAGAATATTTAGACAAGTTTTTCATTGTCTTTTTGGATGACATCATTGTATATTCCAAGATAGAAGAAGAGCATGAGAATCATTTGAGGATGTTGTTGCAAGTTTTTAGGGAGAATCAGTTGTATGCCAAATTAAGCAAGTGCTCATTTTAGCAGAAGCAAATTCATTATTTGGGGCATATCATTTCAAAGGATGGGATAACAATGGATCCTGAGAAGATAGAAGCCATTAGAGAATGGTCAGCGCCAAAGAATGTGTCAGAGGTTATATCATTCATGGGCCTTGTAGGCTACCATAGGATATTTATTGAACGATTCTCAAAGATTGCACACCCAATCACTTCCTTGCAAAGAAAGGGTGTGAAGTTTTAGTGGACATTGGATTGTGAAAAGAGTTTCCAACACTTGAAACAATTATTAACAAGTGCTCCAATACTAAGGATTGCAGACCCAAAGGAAGACTTTATTGTATGCACAGATGCATGTAAAGAAGGACTTGGTGGAATCCTCAGTCAAAATGGGTTTGTTATATGTTATGAATCAAGGAAGTTGAAGGAGCATGAAATACACTATGCCACTCATGATTTGGAGTTGGCAGCCATAGTGCATGCCTTGAGGAAATGGAGACACTACCCCATGGGGAAAATATTTGAGCTAAGAACAGACCATAATGGTTTGAAATATTTATTTGATCAACCAACTCTAAATGCTAGGAAAAGAAGATGGTTAGAATTTCTAAGTGAATATGACTTTGATATAAATCATATCAAGGGGAAAGAGAACAAAGTGGCTAATGAACTCAACATAATAGTGCATAAATTACATGCTACAACCATTAGCATGTACCAATCAGATTTGAAAGAAAGAATTATAGAGGCTGCAAAATTAGATTTGCAATACAAGGATTTAGTGGCAAAATTACAACAAGGTAATTTGCAGTAGAAAATTGAAGAATACATGCTAGATAATGATGAAATTATCATGTATAGGGGAAGAATTTATGTACCAAATTCTCAGGAATTGAAAAATATGATATTGAGAGAAATGCATACTGTACCTTAAGCTGGGCACCCAGGTTATTAGAAAACTATTGCAACTGACAAGAGCCAATTTTATTGGCTAGGCACGAAGAAAGAAGTTGCAGATTTTATTGCCAAATGTTTGGAATGTCAAAAGGTAAAGGCTGAGAATAGACACCCAACTAGTTTGCTAAAATCATTACCCATTCTTGAGTGGAAATGGGAAGTTTTAACAATGGATTTCATCACCAAACTTCACAGAACAAACAAGCAACATGATTCTATCATGGTAGTGGTGGATAAGCTTACCAAAGCTGCCCATTTTATTCCAGTTAAGATCACTCACAAGGAAACCAACGTTGTTGATGTTTATATGAAATACATTGCTCGATTACATGGCATACCCAAGACAATTGTGTCTAATAGAGATCCAAAATTTACCTCAAAATTTTGGAATGGATTATTCAATGGATTTGGAACAAATTTGAATTTTAGTACAACTTATCATCCAGAATCAGATGGACAAACAAAGAGGGTGAATCAAGTGATTGAATATATGTTGAGGATGTATGTGATGGATAAACCATCAAAATGGGAAGACTACCTACACTTGGTAGAGTTTGCTTATAACAATGGGTACCAAACATCTTTAAAGATGAGCCCATTTGAGGCACTTTATGGTATAAAGTGCAACACACCAGTAAGATGGGATAATCCAACAGATAGACCAGTGGTTGGGCCATATTTACTCAGGAAAATGGAGGAGAAAATGATAAAAATAAAACAAAATTTAAAGGCTTCCCAAGACAGGAAAAAAATCTATGCTGATAAGGGTATAACTCATAGGGAATTTAAAGTGGGAGACCATGTATTCTTGAAAGTGAAGGCCAACAAAAGTTCCCTAAAGTTGGTAAATTGTTCAAAGTTGGAAGCTCACTATTGTGGGCCATTTGAAATCCTAGAAAGGATTGGTCCAGTAGCTTATATGATTTCATTGCCTGCATCTATGTCCATTCATAATGTATTCCATGTATCATTGCTCAAGAAATATATACTTGATGCTAATCATGTTATTGATTGGAATGTGATCTAGGTGGGGCAAGAAGGTGCTTTCCAAGTACATCTAGTACGCATTTTGGACTGGAAAATCAAACAGCTTCGGATTGATCCATAGGGCTTGTAAAGGTCCAATGGACCTGGTACGGTCCTAAGGACGCTACTTGGGAGCATGAGGATGCAATGCGGGAAAAATACCCACATATTTTTGAGGATTTTTGAAATTTTGTTGTGTATGAGTACATAATGCACTGAGGACAGTGCATAAATAAGGGGAGGGGATTGTAATATCCCTAGGTTGAACCCAATTGTAATATAAATGAAAATGTACTTACGATGGTGAGCTGTTTGATATCATTTTTTTATGCACCTTTCATGGCATAGTGCCCGCATGTACTACACAGTAAAATGAGGAAGTGTGCACATTCTAGGATACTGCGTGCAATGACTTAAGTGTGAGCGATTGTGAGGCCAGGGAGCCTTTGTGTATATGCTATGTTTTATAGGCTGGTGAGCTAGTTTTGTGATTATTAGGCCGAAGAGCCTAGATGTTAAAGGCCAATGCGCCTACTTTTTTATATGTCTCAGCATTAATATAAAATACATCGATGTGTGTAGACCAACCACGATAAAACAATATGGGGGACTAAACTCCACTAGTTAGGGAAAGGGGGGGATAAAATTTAAGGAAAAGGGATAAGCTACGAAGCTTAAGCATAAAAAGGAATATTATATTAATATTTCTTAAAATATAAAGTATGGATAATTATTTTATCCTAAGTTCTAAAGATGGGGACAAGTGGGCCAAAGTAGCTCCCAGCATGACAAGTCTCAAGTTGGGGACATGCATACATATTGTTTGGACTTATTTCATTTCCTATCATTCTTTCCATCATTCCTCCCGTAATTGAGTCATCCAGTAAAGCATCCATGATCATTCCCACACTCATTGATATATCTTCTGTAACTTCCTGTCATTGTATCTGAACCTGTATCCATAGCCATACTTGTTTGTGTAGCTGGTTAGCTTGGGAGCTGGCCTGAAGAAGCGGGTTGTCAGGCCTGTGGGATATTGAAGAGGCGGGTTGTCAAGACCATGAGAAACTCCTCTTTGGGTGAGAGAATTGTTGGGAATTGATTTCTTGAAGGTGCCAAACTGCAGTTACAAGGCTCCGAGACTTCTTGTCCAACCTGTTGCTAAAGCCCATAAAGGAAGTGGGGCAGCTGAAGGACTGTTGATCCGGATTATTTTCGGCACGAAATGAGAGAGGAGATATAATAAAGAAATGCACAGAGATATTGCAGATATTCAATAATATAATAGAAATGTATCAGAGATGCAACCATAAACACAGATATACAGTAATACACGATTTCT
>ML798746.1:121114-139100 GCA_009831015.1 Picea engelmannii | reverse complement strand
CTTGGGTGTGCGAGAGCGATTTTCCTCGAGAGAGACAAGCTCGAGACCCAACTTTCTATACTCGGACCTCGTCGGGGACATGCACTGAAAAATGATCAAGAGCAGCCTGCTCTGATACCACTGATCCAGATTATTTTCGGCACAAAATGAGAGCGGAGATATAATAAAGAAATGCATAGAGATATTGCAGATATTCAATAATATAACAGAAATGTATCAAAGATGAAACCATAAACACAGATATACAGTAATACATGATTTCTATTAATCAAAGAAATGTACAGAGACTGTAAAAATACAGAGTGAAAGACTCGCTAGAATGGTGGTAGCTTATCTCTGAGAAGAGATGTGACGGCTACTCGCATTCGCAAGAACATGGTTACAATGAGGCTCTGGAGGCCTTTTTACAATAATCGGGAATGCCAAAAGTCCTAGACATCCAAAAACCTAACCCTAGGAGATGAAGCGCCAAAAGTCATGTGGGCCCCGTTTGGTAAGTTGGTGCATCAACTTCCCGGGGTCGTAACTTTTGCATACGATCTCAATTTTAGGCGTGTGATAGCTCGTTGGAAAGGTATTTTCAAGGAGATTCATTTTGGGGGCTCAATCATGCCTTCAGATATCATTGAGAACCTATATATTTAAAAAACTTCATTTAGGCCCTCAAAATGGCCCCGGAAGTTAAAACGTGCTAAAAATGGTAAATTGCCAAAATGGCTAGAAAACTGTTTTGAGCCATTTGGAAAAGGTGGGTGGCACCCGATATCCACCTGGATCAACTGTTGAGCAGAGAAGGGGCACACTTCCTAGGGTGGGATAGGAATGTGGGGAATGAGGGACTGTAGGTTGTTAGTTTGGGTAGGCACCTGTGACAGAGTATTTCCTATTGTCTATGAGACATTAGCTTGGTTAGGAACCCTTTACCCAGGTGGAGTTTAGTCCTAGCTCGTGGGTGACACATTGTTGAGAGTGATGAACAATTTGGTCTAAGGCTGGGAGGTTTGCACATAGTTGGTGATATTCTTACCAAGATAAGTGTCAATTGTGTGATAAATTTACATGTTGCATTATTATTTACGTGTGTATTTTTATGGGTTTATATTATGTGTGGTTATAAATGTCTTTATATTTATGGGTATTTATTGTATATGTTGCATGCATATGTTTACTGTTATTTCAATATGAATCGATGCATTTACAAAATGTATTTGTCTGTTTACATTTTATATATAATGTTTCTCAAGAGTTCTGTGTGTATATGTTTTTATTGCATGGAGTTCAAATTTTTTATGTGGCATAGCTCAGTTGGATGCTAGGTATGTTATAGTATGTTCCACAGAGAGAATGAAAATTTTCTCTTGTGTATCATGGCCCGGCCTGGGTGGTTAGGGATGTTACATATATAGTGAACACATAGGCATGAGAGGAATAGGAAAAGTTATGTATTAATGGAAATAAATCAATAGTGAAGCACTTACAATCTTAATATTTGATTTTGTAGTAGCTCCTCCAATCTCTTCTTTCCTGCCCCTTGGGTCTCACACAATCATAATTATGATGCTCTCAATTTTCCTCCTCTTGAATGTCTTAAGATCATAAGTATGATACTCTGAAATTCTCTCCCCTTTCACTCAAGTATGGCCTTCATTATATAGTCTTTGAGGTATCACAACCATATGATAGTTTTGAGGAGAGGACGTGGTCAAATGAGGATTTGGCTCAACCAATAAGATTGAAATTGCCTTGAATAGGATATAGCTTGAACCAATCCCTTAACCAACTGTATACTCTCATAAACAACCTCACAAAACAAGGCATGATGGTTGTAACAACTTCATCACCCCCTCATAATTGTGTACATGGTGATGAAAAAGGGATCATCTCTCCCTAAGACACTCTTAGGGAGAGATGATCATGGTTTTATCCCTCCTTGTATATGGGAAGAGGGGTGATGAAGTTCAATCAAGGCCAAAATATCAAGGAAAAATGTAGTATTTCAACCTTCAATTGATATGTTTCCCTTTCATCTTGTCTAGGGGTCATGAAAAACACTTCTTCATGGTGATGAAATTGCGAGTCGTAAGTGCAACATTTGGTGTGTGACACTTAGGTGGATAATAGTTGTGACACTTAAGTGAGACATTTGGTAGTGCAACACTTAGGTTTGTAACATATTCCCCCTAAAGTGTGAGGTCATAAGAAAATTTGATGGATGAAACACTTTACAAAAATATGTATGTGAGGGTGATGGAATAGGAGAGTCAGGCGGAAGCTGCAAACACACATCAAATAGTATATACATATCATCCCAGAGGTAGGCATACCCATGCTCGAAATACACTGACTCAAAGCATGGTTTCTGACCAATACAATACAGATCCATGAAAGTACTGACTAAGGATATTTCCACCAAATATACGATGTGGATCCATATCTCCATGACTCAATCGGGTTGTATCCATGAAAGAATACACAGTGGAACTATGATATGAAAAAACATAGCCACATACCAATACAAAGTGGATCTATGTGACAACATATATATCAGTAAGATTTCCATCATGATCAATATACTAGAATCTTCTAAGTATTAAAATAGTATCCATCTCAACCTGGCTACCTGAGGAGTTCCCAAGGTCTTCATCCCGATCCTGAAATGGTATGATTCTATCCATGTGAATAGATGTGCTGATGTTGAACATGGTAGAAACCACTCGATTACTGGTCATTGATGTATACCATTAACAAGTGTGAGGGAAATCATCAATGATGAAAATGAATCCCAAGGTACTCTAGTACATTCCAACGAATGTGAATAAATGAGTTGAAGTCGAACATTCATGGAATCATTCGATTATAGTTCAATGATGTAAAATTACTGTCGAAAGAGAGGATAACTTCCATTGAGGAATGTAGGTTCGAAGGAGGGCCATGATGTTCCCCCCATCATCGACAAGAAACTGATACATGAAAATGATGTAATATGATAGATAAAATGAGCAGAAACTGACACGACGATGAAGGTTGGTAATACTGCAGTGTTGAATTGGGTTGAAATTTCCCTTGAACATTGTGAGGCATGAAAAATGACTTGGAAACATTGACTCGACTAATAGATAGACTAACGCATAGTGTGACAATAACTGGGGCACTCATCGGGTGAGTCATAGGAGTATGATGAATCATAGGATTGGTATGAAACATAGACAAGTATATTACCCAACTATAAGACAAGACACAAATAGGTGCAATGTTCAAGGGAGACAACAAAAATATGCCATAATTCTTTTTGATAACTGACCCACTTTCTTCAAGTTCCTCCCCACCATGAATGGTGGGTACCTCTTTATTTTTTAACAAGCTAGAGGAGGATAATAGATGTTCATTATATCTCATCTTCAATGAGTCCTTCATCACATTTTAACAAAGTTTAAGGAGGGGTTCAGTCCCATATGGTCATTCAAAGTATAATTTTACAATCCTAGAGAAGAAAAACTCAGTAGTCTTTTCATGTTTAGAGAGTCTGAAAATAACTTAAAGAAGACTCCAAGAATTTTCTTTTTCATAAATTTAATCTCCCAATCCAAAAAAAGTATAAAAAAATACAAGGGGGAACTCTTCTAGTCATGATTGACTAGATTATTCCTTTTTCATAATTAGTCCATCTAGTCTAAAAAGGGGTTAAACTTACATTGAATACATGCCCGTTAAAATCATTTTAATGAGTGTGAAATGAAACAAGCTTGCTCAACAATATTTTCATGTTTAGAGTGTTTGAAAAGAGCTTAAAGGAGACTCCAAAGTTTTTTTTTTTTTTTTCGTATAGTTTTTACAATCCCGAAAAAGTGATAAAAGTATACTCGGTAAATTATTCTCATGTATTTACGAGAACGAGAAAGAACAAATACTAAGCTCATCTAGAGAGAACGAGTGGAATGCAACTAAGTTCGAATGGGAATAATGGATCCTAAGCAATGACTATGATAGGACATAGCAAGTAGACATGGCAAGTGAGGATCACTCACAACAACATGTCTCTCTAGAGAGTAAATGCAAAATGGGAGAAACATGATGCGAATGACTAACGTCAAGAATAATTTCAATGGTCATAAGAAAGAGAGACGAAAAATAGCAACAAAATAGTATAAATCGCAACCATTAAGCAGACAATAAGATGCCTGCTTCATTTTTTAACAAGCTTGAAACAGAGAATGAAATATGCTCGAAGTGTTTGCTTCATTTTTTAACGAGATTAAAAAAGAGAATGTAATTGTGCTTGTGGTTGGTTTCATTTTTAAATAAGATTGAAACAAAGAATGAAATTGTGCTCGGGGTTGGTTTCATTTTTAAACGATCTTGAAACACAAAATGAAATTGTGCTCGGGGTTGGTTTCATTTTTAAATGAGCTTGAAACATAGAATGAAACCGTGCTTAGGGTTTTTTTCATTTTTAAACGAGCTTGAAACAAATAATGAAATTGTGCTCGTGGTTGGTTTCATTTTTAAACAGGATTGAAACCTAGAATGAAACTGTACTCAAGGTTGGTTTCATTTTTAAATGGGATTGAAATAGAGAATGAAACTCTACTCGGGGTTGGTTTCATTTTTTAATGAGATTGAAATGGAAAATGAACTATGCTTGAAATGATACCCATTGATGGGTTTCTTCACAATGTGATGTCCATAGGTTGGTACTTTGAGTGATACCCATTGGTGGGTTTGTTCCCAACATGATTTCCATAGGTTGGTACTTTTCCCCCAACATGATCGGTAGAAGATAGTGGCTTAAATCCATTATGATGTCCATAGGCTGGAGACATTCCCCCCAAGTTTTGTTTGATTCACCGACTCTTCTTCTGCACCCGATTAGACTCCTAGATACTAATAGGAATAGGTTCACCAGAGAAGGAGGAAGAAAGAGGATCAACTAACATAAGCAAAGTAAATGAAGGTTCAGGTATGAGATCTAGTGGAAGACTCACAATTGGGGGGGGGGGGGTTGTCTCATTTTTTAATGAGCTTGACACAGACAATGAACTATGCTCACAATTATCTGCTTCATTTTTTAACGAGATTGACACATAAAGAAAACTATGCTCATGGGTATCTGTTTCATTTTTTAACAATATTGACACATAAAGTGAACTATGCTCATAGACCTTGACCATGGATTCCAAGATCTCTTTATCGGATGAAAGACCAATTCTCTAGAAATAATTTATGTCAAGAGACTCAATAGGGGTAATGGGGGAAATATTAGAATCCAAAACCCCCATTGAAGGTTTATCCATTTCAACTACCGGATATGAGTCTAAATAAGTCGAGCATATGGTGAGAAGATCCTTCTTATAATCAGTTGAAGGCATGGGATATGATACCACATAATTAACCTGTGGAGGGCGAGATACCATATTCATATAAGGAACATTTAGGAAAGTCAGATCGTCAACAATCAGATTAGGACTAATGAACAAAATCTAGTCAATGGTCATAATGTTTCCATTATGAGGAAAGTGAATCACTAGAAAGTGTGTGGACATGAAAAACTTGCATACTATAAACATAGTCCCTCTCTAGGAGTAAATTAAAGTCCAAGGGGAATTATACTACCATAACATCAACAAAGACAATTTTACCTCCTAAGGTAATGGGAAACTAAGGAAGGATCCCTAAAGGTTCATTGGATCTTCTATTAAAATCCCACAGATGATGGGTAACTAGGACAAGCTCAGGGGAACCTAAATCTTTCCAAGAAGTTGAGGATATAATGATAACATAAATGCCTTTTTCAACAATAGTGCGGTGTACTGTGATCTTATTGAAAATTTATATTGTGATTTAGAAAGGAAGGTAGGAAGGAAGGTGAGGCTAATCTATACTATTCCAATAAAAGGAAATGACCTTAGTACTTGGAGGGGGTTTCATTGAAATGGGTGAAATGGCCTCTTGTCCAAAGGAGTATGAAGTGATAAGAAACACTTGAGCGATATCCACTTCACTCTCCAAAGGAAGAGTGGGATTGATTGAGGATTGAATCGGAACGATCACTTCATCAACCAACTGTTGGTTGGGAGAGGAATCATGGGAAGTAGTTGGGTCTTGTTGCTGGGAAAAAAAAATGTCTTCCAACAATTACGAACCTTCATCCATATGAGGGAAAAGGTAAGTGAGGTGCATATCCCTACATAAGCGGAAATAAATCTTGACTTTACCCTTTTGTCCCCCAACCTTATGATCACTGGTTGACGGGTTGTCACCAACATAACCTGCAACGAATACTGACATGGGTTGTTGAGAACCCATGGACCAAACTTCTAATATCTTGGGAATACTGGGTCAATGTTTAAGAAGGTGCTCACCCATACAAATCCTACAAAGGAATTTGGGTTTGCGACCTATGTTTGTCGATTTGCAAAATTATCAACACTCACCATAGTGGCTAGTTGATTGCCCCCTTTATTATTTTGCTTCTTCTTATTCTTCCTTTTCTTCTTCTTCTTATCCTCTTGGTTATTAGCATCAAGGATTTCAATAGGTGAGGAATATTAAAGGGAAGAATATGTGATGGGTGAAGAAGGAAAAGGGTCAAAAGGAGGTTGATGTTGTTGGTGTTGGACATATTGTCATTGATGTCAACAGTCAATGATGCACATGAAGCTCAGAAGGGAAAGTGCATTGAAGAAATGTGATCATGATCGAAATCCCCACGAGACAAGTCATGACTGTTGGATATGCAAGCGCCATATCAAGGGCAAGGTTTGATTGCGGAGCATGAAGGTAGAATTAAACAACGGGTTAATTCCAATCCTGCAATTAGTCTAGACTGTCAGATTACAAGAGAAGGATTGTTGGAGGACTAGTCAACGATTGGATCAAGTTGTGACTGTTGGATACACAAGTGCTAGATCAAGGGCAGGGATTGATTGTGGAGCATGAAGGGAGAATTAAACTACAGGTTATTTCCAATCCTGCAATTGTTCTAGACCATCAAATCTCATCGATTCAAAGATCGACGAATATGGTTGATCCACCAACAATCGTGTGACTTCCATTGCGGACTTTGGGTGATGGGATAAACCATGCACAATTTACGGTTTCAAAATTCACATTGACCATCGATGGTCACCCTCCAATAGATCTATGGTTGGCATCAGTTCCACTACCAAACAAGTAGTTTCCATTGTGGAACTTGACGGTAGTTTTAAATTTCATTCTAGTTGGGGACCTCACAATCATCCCTAATCGTTGATCTACTCCGAG
Organism: Picea engelmannii; assembly: GCA_009831015.1. Classification (NCBI taxonomy): domain Eukaryota; kingdom Viridiplantae; phylum Streptophyta; class Pinopsida; order Pinales; family Pinaceae; genus Picea; species Picea engelmannii. The sequence continues at coordinate 131,840 of ML798746.1, read as the reverse complement.
AGAATTCCCTCCCATTGGATATGGAGAATATACTATGACCATTGGATCAAGATCGTGGTAAACTCCGGTGCTAACCACTTCAGAAGAAAAGGGTTGAGAATAAGTATGATTACCCGAAGGTCAAAGTCTTGAAGTGGACATGAGTCATCTGATTCGAGGAACAATTTAGATAATATATCAACTGTTGGATCGAGTAAAGTGGAAGGACAATGTAAGCCACAAATGTTCTAAAGAGGGCATGAGTCATCCAATCTAAGAAATATTTTGGGAATCATATTGACCGTCTGATATATATAAAGTGGAAGGGAAGGATAAGAAAATATGAAGGCTAGAGCCTTGAAGTCCCGAAGTTCCGAAGTAAACGAGGACCATTGGATCTGGACAATAAATGATGGTCATTGGATCAAAATAGTGATCAACTTTGACACTGACCACTTCAATGAAAAAGGATTCAGAACATATGAGTTTTCCCGAAGGCCAAAGTTTTGAAGTCACTCTCAATCATCGATCTGAGATACATTTCGGGAGTTAGGACAACCATTAGATCCAGGAGAAGAACATGTGCCACTTGACAAGATCTACGTCAGCAAAACTACATCAGTAAGGACACGTGGTGCAATCAGATGATGACAAGTATCAAAGTGTAGTTGGCATTTCAGGTATTTGTAAGTCACAAATCTAAGTGACATGTGGAATCCACTCAGTCAGTTCCACATCAAAAATTTACGTCACTCCAGGAGTTTGTACTTCAGAAGTTTCACCCCTAACAAATCCTCGAAGTCCCAAAGTTCTAAAATGAATGAGAACCGTTCATTAGGAAAATAAAATCCAACTGTCTGATCAACTTTGAAGAAATTAACTTTGAAAGATTGAAGGACTGTGAAGGAGAAATCACCTAAAGCGTCGAAGGCCGAAGTTAACACTAATCCTTGATCTAATTTGGGAACGTTATCGACTATTGATCTAGTACAGTGGAAGGATAGAATAAGCGTAAACCATGAATTGATGCTAACCGTTGATCTACTTCAGAGAGCGTTCTCAATCATTGAAGAGTATGGACACATGTTTTTGATCCGAGAGATTTAATGACTTCAAAGATTGGAAATCTTCAAACACCGAAGTTCCAAAGTGAACGAGAATCGTTCATCCTACAAATAATATATCAACTGTCTAATCTACTTCGGTGAAATCTACTTTGGGAGATTTGAAATATTACAGAGGCTGGAATTCATGAAGGATGAAGTCCCGAAGTAACGACAATCGTCCATCTAATCGTGCGATTAAAATGTGACCATCGATCTTGACAAGTGATAAAGCACTTATTTAGCCTAGCACCTGGTCACCACTTGCGGTTGTATGGAATAAAGAAATAAGGGTAAAATAAGAGGAAACACTTAAATCAATAAGCTTGTGGTTTTACACATATGGTTATATGTAAATGATTTGTAGGAAGAATCTCATACAAATTTAATTCGACAGAGAGTTAACACTAGAACAATATAGAGAATTGATAAAAGATCAAATATGATCTGTTGGTGAACTGAGAACACAACAGAAGCATGAGTACGATATAATGAGTCGATCCATGTCTATGATAAACTCATGAAGAAAAAAGAACCAACACATAGTCATGATTAAAAGAGAGTTAATTCATGAGCATTATGAATAAAGGATAAAAGGAAAAATGATATTATTTAAAGATTAATATTATCATTTAAATGAAAAGGTACAATGGTTCAAATATCAACAAACAAAATGATTCAAATTCACACCAGTTGGAAGACTATATAAACAAGAAAGAATGGTGAGAAGAAGAGTAGTTGAATTTGTTGAAGTATATATATTTATATATAATGGTTTGAATGAAGGTTCATTCTATCAGGTTGGTGCATGTTGACAAGTTGGGTCTTGTATGAGGATTGGATTCCTCACATCTCAGTTGGATCTAAGATCAAGATGGGACTTTTTATGAGGATTGGATTTCTCATTTCTCAGTTGGATTTCAGAACTACAAGATGGGTCTTGTAATAGAGAGCTGGGTCTCTCATAATTTCTTGAAGTTTAAGATATTCAAAGATTGATATTATGTATTCATTCAAGTTAAATAAATAAATAAAGTGTTTATTCTTTTATATGTTGATTGAGAAAATGAAATAAATAGATGTTGTTCAGTTAATTTATGAAAAGTGGAAAATTTTCCAAAGTTCTGTGACATTGATTCACCCCCCCCTCTCAGTGTCAAGTGTCCATTTCAACAATTGGTATTAGAGCGGGTGCCTTCAACACAGTTTAAACACTGATGGCAGATTCAGAAGAAATGGGTGGACAAATTTTTATCTCCACAAATGAAGCTCCCTTATTTGATGGAACAAATTATTCATCATTGAGGGAAATTATGAAAAGATATCTGAAGTCAAGAGGATTTGGAGTTTGGGATTTGGTAGTAATTTAGCCTTGGAAATTAACTACTTCAAAGAGAAAAACCAAAACTGCAAAGGAAGCAAGGAGAAACAATTTAGTATCCTTAAAATCAATCCAGAATGGATTGCCAGACCAAGTCAAAGAAAATATGAGGCACTGCAAATATGCTAAAGAATTATGGCTCCAACTAGAAAATTGTTATCAGAATTAAACACAAGAAGAAGAGAAATCAAGTCAAAGTGAGAAACAATACTCAAATAAATAGGATTCCTAACATTATAAATAACAAAACTCAGAAGAAAAGAATTATTATCAAGATAAGGAACAAGATAAAGAAAAGGAGAATTGCAATCAGATTGAAGAACATAATACAAAGAAAAAAATTTCTAATTAGAATGAAATGCATGATTTGATCTCAGTCAACAATGAGGAAGACAACCTCATCAAGGAATTGAGGAATACCTCAATAGTCACTAAAGAAAAATTACATAATCTTAAGACTAATGTTACAGTTGTAATAGAAGAGATTCATATGGGACCAAGAAATTATATACATCTTAAAGTTCTTGTGGAGGCTCTTGACAATCTTGAGTACACAACTATGTTCACTCTAGAAGAGTTGGAGAAACTCTAAAAAAAGGATATGTTGCTACTTCAACAGTTATATCAATCTAACCATGAAGAGCATGAGCATAACATCCAACTAGAAAACAAAGAAGAAGATATCAAAAGATTGAAAACTGAAGTTGTTAATCTAACAGAAGAGATGGAAGATGTTTCAGATCCAAATCAGGATCCATCTTCAGGATATTGATCCTGGGTTAAAAAGATGGGAAGAGCTGGTATAAATACTAGAAGTGTGGGGAAAAACTTAGGTGTCGGCTAAGTTTTTAGTAGAATTATTTAATAAAATAAATTCTTTGTTTAAGATTTTTAGGGTTTCTTATTTTGGTTATTTAAGGTTTATACTAAATTATTATTTTATTAAATAATTCTACTAAAAACTTAGCTGACACCTAAGTTTTTTCCCCACACTTCTAGTATTTATACCATCTCTTCCCATCTTTTTAACCCAGACTCAGTATCCTGAAGATGGATCCGAAATGTCAATAGTCTATTGACAAAACTGTGGCTATTCTGATCAACACCGAAAATCCCAACCACAAAAATCTCATTAATCAAAGATGGAAGAATTAAAGACACATTCTAGTAAAATAAAATAAGTACTAAAAGAATTAGAATAATTAGTTAACAATCTAAACACTCAACTTGAGGAAATTAAAGAAAGTGAAGAAGACCTAAAGCTCTAGTTAACAAGGAAAGAAAATTTTTACCACATGTTGGAATTGGAAATCATTAATTTCAAAAAGATAAATGAAAGTACTAATGCAGATCTAATGATTGAAATTGAAGAAGCTAAGAAAAAGTAAGAATCCCCAAAGATTCAGTTGACTAAAAATGAAGAAATATGTCAAATATTGAAGTTAGAAATAGTCAATCTCAAAAGGATGAATGAAAAGACAAAAAATATTGTCAATTTCTAGAATAGCTCAGCTATCCTAGATAAGATTTGGAAGAGACAAAGATCAACTGATGAAAAAATTGGTCTTGGATATGATAAGAAATAAGACAATGACAAATGGAGCACCATTTACAAACATGAAAAAGGATCATCCTTCTAAAAGGAAAAGGTGAAATTACAAATCAATTACAAGTCATGAACTTTATTAAGGAAGAAAGCAATAGAAGTAAAAAGGAAGAAGAAAATCAAATGACAAATTTCTCAAGCCAAAATAAAATCAAGAATGGAAACACCTTCAATGGCTATTGCTTTTCTTGTCATAGCTTTGGCCACAAAACAATGGACTGCAAGAAACTAGAGAAAGGATATACAAGAAAATCCAAAAACTCAATTAGATTTTGGAGATGTAATTTTGTTGGGCACGTAGAAAATTTTTGTCATAAAATGAGATGTTACAATTATGACAGGTTTGGGCACAAATCCCAAAACTGAAGGAGTTGAAAAATCCTATCCTTAAATCAATCATTCAAGTCAGTGAAAAAACCTAATAAAAGTTGGAAGAAGAAAGGATATGACAAATATCCAAAAACACAATTAGAAAGAGAAGATCCAAAAAGCATAATATCTCATAGAAAGAAATGGAGAATAAAATCTGAAGGAGAAAGCAAGAACGATGATATTACACCTGAAAATGAAGAAATTAATAATAAGAACATGATGGGTGAAGGTCCTAATAAAGAATGTGAAATTCAATATGAAATCAATAAAGACCAAAAAAAGGAAGTGCCTATAGAAGAATATGGGACAACATCAAATTTTGATGATATCATAATTTGTTAGCTAAAGAAAGAAAATACAAAAAGAAGTTTAAATTGGTTTCTACAAAATCAAAGGATTATTCCAAGAGTTTTTAAAATTAACATATGGAAAATCTTGACTATCTATTGATTAGTGGTCAAAAGAAAAATCATTGGTAGGTTTAGTTGCAGAATAAAAGAAGAGGAAAAATAAAGGTAGCAGAGAAGTTCAAGGAGTATCATTCAACAAAGATCAATTGATAACAAAATTGGTATTTAAATCAATTGGTATCATTTCTAAATTGATATTCCCGTGAAATATCAAAGAAGAATAAGAAGAAGATAAAAAAGATCAGTAAAATTCATACTCTTGTTCTATTTAACAAAGGAAAGTTAGTAAAAAACTTAGGAGGAGTATTTTTGTTATTAAATAAGAAAGTAATTAGATTAAGTTTTGAAAGACTTGATCTCTACAAATGGGTATCAATACAAGTTGGTATCAAGAAGATTACTTATTTGAAACAAAAATATTCTAATGGACTGAGATAAACAGTTAGTAAATTGACAGGGGAAGAGATATTGTTAAGAAGAGCTACCCTTTCAGAAACAAAGGGGGAGAGTAGTCAGAGGCAACAAGAGCATATTGACAGGGGGATTCATTCAATTATGGAAGGAATAGCATGATTGCAGGGGGAGTTACCCAAGTTCATATTTTGGTCAACAACATCCAGACAGACATAGGTTGATCATAGGGGGAGAAACCCTTTGCCGTTGATGTCAAAGAGCGGGAGTAACTTCATAGAGAAAAGAATCATCACAGGAGGAGTTTGTATGAAGTTCGAGTGTTTCCCTCAATGAAAAAGGGGGATATTGTTGGACATGTTGTCATTGATGTATTGTCATTGATGTCAACAACTAATGACTCACATGAAGATTAGAAGGAAAAGCGCATTGCACAAACGTGATCAGGATCGAAATTCCCAAGGGACAAGTCATGACCGTTGGATATGAAAGCGCCAGATCAAGGGAAGGGATTGATTGCATAGCACAAAGGGAGAATTAAACTACACATTAATTCAAAACCCGTAATTAGTCTAGACCCTCAGATTACAAGAGAAGGATCATTGGAGGACTAGCTAACGATTAGATCAAGTCGTGACCATTGGATACACAAACACTGGATGAAGGGTAGGGATCGATTGTAGAGCATGAAGGGAGAATTAAACTACACATTATTTCCAATCTCGCAATTAGTCTAGATTATAAAATATCATGGATTCAAAGATTTATGACTGTGGTTGATCCACCAACAATCACACAACTTCAGTTGCAGAGTTTGGGCAATGGGCTAAACCACGCGCAAGTTATGGTTTCAAAATCTACACTGATCATCTATTGTCACCCTCCAATAGATCTATGGTTGGTATTAGTTCCACTACCAAACAAACCATTTCAATTGCAGAACTCGATGATAGTTTTAAACGTCGTGCTAGTTGGGGACCCCGAAATCATCCTTGATCATTGATCTACTCTAAGAGCATTCCCACCCATCGGATATGGAGAATATACGATGAATATTGGATCATGATAATGGTCAACTCCGATGCTGACCACTTCAACAGAAAAGGGTTGAGAACAAGTATGATTACCCGAAGGCCGAATTCTCTAAGTGGACATGATTTGTTTGATCCGAGGAACACTTCGGATAATAAATCAACCGTTGGATAGAGTAAAGGGGAAGAACAATGTAAGACAAAAATGTTCTGAAGAGGACATGAGTCGTCCGATCTGATAAATATTTTAGGAATCATATTGACCATCCGATCTATATAAAGTGGAAGGATAGGATAAGCAAAGATGAAGGCCGGATCCCTGAAGTCTTGAAGTAAATGAGGACCATTGGATCTAGACAATACATTATGGTCATTGGATCAAAATAGTGGTCAAATTTAGTGCTGACCACTTCAGTGAAAAAGGATTCAGAACATATGAGTTCACCCGAGGAACGAAGTTCTGAAGTCACTCTCAACCATCGATCTGAGATACCTTTCAGGAGTTAGGAAAATCGTTAGATCCAGGAGAAGAACATGTGCCACATGAGGAGACCCACATCAGAAAGACTACGTCAGGAAGGACACGAGGCACAATCAAATGATGACAAGTATCAAAGTCCAGTTGGCATTTTAGGTATGCGTAAGTCATGAAATATAAGTGACATGTGGTAGCCACTCAGTCAGTGCCACATCAACAAGTGACATCGATAAGTTACGTCACTCTGAGAGTTTGTACTTCGGGAGTTTCACCACTAGCAAATTCCCGAAGTCCTGAAGTTTTGAAATGAACGAGAATCATTCATCGTGCAAATAAAATCCAACCATCCGATCTAGTTTGTTGAAATGAACTCCGGAAGATTGAAGGACTGTGAAGGAGAAATCACCCAAAGCATCGCAGGCCGAAGTGAACGCTAATTGTTGATCTAATTCAGGAGTGTTATCGACCATTGATCTAGTACAATGGAAGGATAGAATAAGTGTAAACCATGAATTGACGCTAATCATTGATCTACTTCGGAGAGAATTCTCAATCGTTGAAGAGTATGGACACGTGTCTTTGATCTGAGAGGTTTAATGATTGCAAATATTGGAAATCACCGAACGCCAAAGTTCCAAAGTGAATGAGAATCGTTAATCATGAAAATAATATATCGACTGTCTGATCTACTTCGATGAAATATGCTTCGGGAGATTTGAAAGATTACAGAGGCTGGAAGTCGTGGAGGATGAAGTCCCGAAGTAACGACAGTCGTCCATCTCATCATGAGATTAAAACGTGACCATCGATCTTGAAAAATGATCAAGCAGTTATTTAGCCTAGCTCCTAGTCACCACCTATGGTCGTATGGAATATGTAAATGATTTGTAGGAAGCGCCTCATATAGATTTAATTCGACAGAGAGTTAACACTAGAACAATACAAAGAATTGATAAAAGATCAAATATGATATGTTAGTGAACTGAGAACACAACAAAAGCATGAGTACGATATAATGAGTCAATCCATGTCTATGATCAACTCATGAAGACAAAATAACCGACACACATTCATGATTAAACGAGAGTTAATTCGTGATCATTATGAATAAAGGATAAAAGAATAAAAGGAAAAATGATATTATTTAAAGATCAATATTATCATTTAAATGAAAAGGTACAATGGTTCAAATATCAACAGACACAATGATTCAAATTCACACCAGTTGGAAGACTATATAAACAAGAAAGAATGGTGAGAAGAATAGTAGTTGAATTTGTTGAAGTATATATATTTATATATAATGGATTGGATGAAGGTTCATTCTATCAGGTTGGTGCTTATTTACAAGCTGGGTCTTGTATGAGGACCAAATTCCTCACATCTCAGTTAGATCTGAGATCAACAAGCTGGGACTTGTTATGAGGATTGGATTCCTCATTTCTCAGTTGGATCTAAGAACTACAAGTTGGGTCTTGTAATAGAGAGTTGGGTCTCTCATAATTTCTTGAAGTTGAAGATATTCAAAGATTGATCTTATGTATTCATTGAAGTTAAATAAATAAATAAATTATTTATTCTTTTATATATTGATTGAGAAAATGAAATAAATATATGTTGTTCAGTTAATTTATGAAAAGTTGAAAATTGGCCAAATTTTTATGACACTGATTCACCCCCCCCCTCTCAGTGTCAAGTGTCCATTTCGGAAATTGGTATCAGAGTAGGTGCCTTCAACACAGTTTAAACATTGAATTTAGATTCAGAAGAAATGGGTGGACAAATTGTTATCTCCACAAATGAAGCTCCCTTATTTGATGGAACACATTATTCATCATTAAGGGAAATTATGAAAAGATATTTGAAGTCAAGAGGATGTGGAGTTTGGGATTAGGTAGTAAGTAAGCCTTGTAACTTAACTACTTGAAAGAGAAAAACCAAAACTGCAAAGGAAACAAGGAGACACAATTCAATAGCCTTAAAAGAAATCCAGGATGGATTGTCAGACCAATTCAAAGAAAAGATGAGGCACTACAAATATGCTAAAGAATTATGGCTCCAACTAGAAAATTGTTATCAGAATGAAACACAAGAAGAAGAGAAATCTAGTCAAAGTGAGGAACAAGACTCAGAAAAAGAGGATTCTTGTCAGAATAAAGAACAAAATTTAGAATAAAATAATTCTTATCAAGATAAGGAACAAGATAAAGAAAAGGAGAATTCCAATCAGATTGAAGAACATAATACATAGAAAAATATTTCTAATAACAATGAAATGAAGGATTTGATCTTAGTCAACAATGAGGAAAGCAACCTCATCAAGGAATTGAGGCATACCTCAGTAGTCACTAAATAAGAATTGCATAATCTTAAGACTAATGTTACAGTTGCAATAGAAGAGATTCATACAGGACCAATAAATTATATGCATCTTAAAGTTTCTGTGGAGGCTCTTGAAAATCTTGATTACACAACTATGTTCACTCTAGAAGAGTTTGAGAAACTCCAAAAAAAAGGATATGTTTCTACTTCAGCAATTATATTAATCTAACCATGAATAGCATGAGCAAACGATTCATCTAGAAAACAAAGAAGAAGAGATCAAAATATTGAAAATGGAAGTTGTTAATCTAATAGAAGAAATTGAAGAATTAAAGACACATGACAGTCAAAGAAAATAAGTACTAAAAGAATCAAAGGAATTAGTTAACAATCTAAACACTCAACTTGAGGAAATTAAAGAAAGTGAAGAATACCTAAAGATCCAGTTAACAAGGAAAGAAAATTCTTACCAATTGTTGGAATTGAAAATCATTAATTTCAAAAAGATAAATCAAAGTACTAATGCATATCTAATAATTCAAATTGAAGAAGAAAATAAAAAGGAAGAATCCCTGAAGATTCAGTTGACTAAAAAGGAAGAAATATGTCAAATATTGAAGTTATAAATAGTCAATCTCAAAAGGATGATTGAAAAGACAAATAAGATTTTCGATTTCCAGAATAGCTCAGCTATCCTAGATAAGATTTGGAATAGCCAAATATCAGCTGATAACAAAACTGGTCTTGGATACAATAAGAAAGAAAACAATGACAAATGGAGCACCATTTACAAACATGAGAAATGATCATCCTTCTAAAAAGGAAAAGGTGAAATTACAAAGCAATTACAAGTCATGAACTTTGTTAAGGAAGGAATCTATATAAGTAAAAAGGAAGAATAAAATCAAATGACAGATTTCTCAAGACAAAATAAAATCAAGAATTGAAAAACCTTTAATGGATATTGCTTTTCTTGTCATAGCTTTGGCCACAAAGAAATGGACTATAAGAAGCTAGAGAAAGGATATACACGAAAATCCAAAAACTCAATTAGATGTTGGAGATGTAATTTTGTTGGGCACACAACAAAATTTTGTCATACAATGAGATGTTACAACTGTGATAGGTTTGGGCACAACCCAAAAATGCAGGAGTTCAAAACTCCTATCCTTAAATCAGTCATTCAAGTCAGTGACAAAACCTAAGAAAAGTTGGAAGAAGAAAGGATATGACAAATCTCCAAAAACACAATTAGAAAGAGAAGATTTGATCCAGGTGGATATTGGTGGCCACCCACCTATTCCACTTGAACCCCCACCATTTCTTCTTTCAGTTTTTCAGTTTTTGCACAGTTTACTATTTTTAGCAGTTTTTTCAGGTCCTGAACTTCCGGGGCCATTTTGAGGCCCTAAATGATGTTTTTTTGGGTATGTTTCTGTCACAAAATGGCATCTAACGATGCCATTTTGTCTCGGGCATTGTAGGCCTCAGATATATATTTCCAACGAGCTATCATACGCCTAAAACGGAGATCGTATGCAAAAGTTACGACCCCGGGAAGTTGATGCACCAACTTACCCAAACGGGGCCCACATGACTTTTGGCGCTTCATCTCCCAGGGTTAGGTTTTTGG
>ML798746.1:84234-102178 GCA_009831015.1 Picea engelmannii | reverse complement strand
TCTTTGGCTGACTGTCAGTTTCCTCCAAGATCATAAGTTTCATATGTTCATTTCCTCCCCCTTTCCACCATCATGAAGCCTGTTTATATAGGTTGGGCAAGGCCTAACCTCTTGAGTTATGTTTAGAACCAGTTAGGAACCATCTCCTTGGGTCAGGGATCTGTGATGAAACCAAGAATTCGAGCATAACTGCCTTCTAATCTCGAATGATATCCTCCTCATTCAACTCAACGGGCTAACAATTGACCCAGAATAGGGAGCACTCCCCCAAAGGGGTATCAGAGCGTTATAGCACCCCTGATGTGCCTTGGGAAAGCGCCAGCGCTCTTAAGGTGAGAAGCGCTCCTCCAGAAGGGCTGAAGAGCGTTATAATGCTTCTGGACCATGGTGTAGGGGCCCCAACGCTTCTCTAGCAGTATTAGAGGAGCATTCCTCTTCCAAACCACTATTTCAGGTCTTCTTTCAGGTGTTAAAATTTCTTTGATTCCAGTGGATCAGTTCTTGCTCTTCAAATCAGTCATATGAGGTGTCATAAGTGCTTCCTTAGTGTCGTCATCACGACATTATGCCCGACCATCATTTACGACACTAGTGGTCAACTTGCGACACTTGCGAAAGCTGTAGGGAAGATGCGACACTTAGGATGATTGACAGGGACAATGCGATACTTAGCTATTTTGACGTGTAACAATAAGGTCACTCGGTAATCTTTTCAATTTTAGGGAGTCTGAAAAGAGCTGAACTATGGACTCTGGGGGGGTTTCTTTTTCATAAATTTAGTCCCTCAGGCCCGAAAAAGGAATAAAATTATACCTGAGGATACTCTTCTAAAGAATCGAAATTCGATAGAGTATTCCTTTGTTCGTACAGTTGACCGTCCGGACCGAAAAAGGGGTAAACTACCGCCGGACAGACGTGACTTCAAATTTCAGTTTAACGAGTGTGAAGGGTCACAAGATCGCTCGACAATCTTTTCATGTTTAAAGGGTCTGAAAAGGGCTTAAAAGGAGACCCGTTATGTTTTGGGAGTCCGGAGGGTAATACAAAGAGTGAAAAATACCCATACGAATGAGGCTCAAAACTCGTATTCAGGAAAGACTATACGGACTCCCGAGCCTACTATGTTGTCAGAAACGACATGGACACCATAATGCAACCAGGACCTACCTAGGGAATCCATGTTTTGGTAAGCTCTACCACCCAGTTGTGACACTTCTAGAGTAGATATGATGGTTCCATGGCTCAACCAGATGGGGTCGATCCTATATCGTAAAAACAGAAGGCAACGAGATGCAACAGTGGGGATGAAATCCTACCCTATATGCTCAGGTTGACTTTTGAAAAATAAAATAAAATTATGGACCATCCTTATGTATCTTTTTTTTATTTTTATTTTCTGAAACTCAATGAAAATGTCCCAAAACCTGATCAAATCCCTTCCATATAACTCCGAAACCACTCAAAATGGTTTTTGGTATATATTATGTTTTTTGGATAACAAAGTTTTTGATGGGTTTACATTGTGTTGTGTGCAGATGTGGGACCCGTGTGACCTACCAATTTTGCATGGAACAGGCGCCGCCCACAGTCGGAGGCCGTAGCTGCCGCCGCTGGGGAGCAGCAGTAGCAGGGAACCTCCCAGCAGGGGAGGCCGAGAGGGTTCTTAGGCGGGTTGAGCGGAACTTTACTGCGCTCACTCGCACAGTTCCCATGGCAGAGATAGAGGACTTTCCACCCTCTATGCAGACTCATGTTGTGGGGGCACCTCGGACATGGGTTCGATTGTTTAGGCATTTAGCCCAGGCCATTCATGATTATAACAGGGCCCACAGGACCTGAACAGATTTGTAGAATTTTATGTGCCATGAGCACTGACATGTATATATTTTTTGAGGGAATAAGCCCTAGTGACTCGTTATGGTTCCCACTTTTTGAGGCGCTTGCGCCCACCTATGTACTCTGAGTATTTTATGATGTTTATATATGGTTTTTATTTATTTTCTGTGTCTTTATGGATTATGTGTGAAAAAAATGTATTTACATGTGTCTGATCATGATCTTTTTATGTGTGAGCAAGATGCCAATCTAAAATGTGATTAGCTAGAGTATCTGTGATTTGATTTAGACTCCTAGGAACATGAAAATATGTAATATAATCAAAGTTGCATTCCAAGAGACGTACCCTAAGGAATCGTCGGTGTAAAGTTGGGTCATGCACCCGGTATATTCTGTTTAGTTGCGTCACAACCAGTTGAGCGTCCAGATAGACCCGGAGACGAGAGATACCCAATGACAAAGTGTCACGAAGCAACTCAATAACTGTGCTATACTCAACAACATTGTTTGTGGTGTCACCTAAGCATATCCCCCCAGAAGATAACAACTGACCCTGTGGCGTAAGGATTACCCAAGCTGTGGAGGCAAGCCTCCACGTGTGTCGACTAGCACCATCTGCATACACAATGAACACCTTGGACTCACTTGACATCTACCACAGTGACAAAAGATAACATTAATGACATGTCCATGACATGTTTTTCAAAAAGAAACGAAAGAAAGTAATAGCGCAAAGACTATACATATATTACAAAAAGTTACCCACAGTGACGATGCTATGAGTAATACTTCTTGAGGTAGAGCCCATTTCTAGGCTCCGCCAAAGCATTCCCTTCAGAATCGACCAGACAATAAGCCCCCTTCTTTAAAACCTCCTTAACAATGAAGGGTCCGAACCACATGGGTTTAAACTTTCCTGCCCCCAGGGGGTCCTTTTCTTGGTCGTAAACCAGGACAAGGTCACCCTCAGAGAAAACCCGAGGATGAACAGACCTATCATATTGACACTTAACCTTATGTTTATGAGCCTTGTTGGCCAGTTCCACATTGCGACGCTGTTCATCAAGCTGTTCTAGGTGTACTAACCGTTCTTCAAGCGGAGAAGTGTCTGGCAATAATTGTACTGCCAACTTTAGAGATGGAATTTGACATTCGATGGGCAAGACTGCCTCTAGCCCATAAACGAGTTGGAAAGGTGAGAAACCGATTGCAGTCTTAACTAATGTTCGGTAAGCGCATAATGCCAAGTATAACATCAAATGCCAGTTTGACTTGGCTGAGTTGATGGTTCGCTGTAGCATTGTCTTAAGCGTTTTGTTAACAGCTTTCACCTGCCCATTGGCTTGGGGATAGTAAGGTGAGGAATGTTCTTGCTATAAACCAAGCTTTGACGTTAACTCGGTCATCATTTGATTATGAAAGTGACTACCATGGTCAGTGACAATCTCTTTCAGGACGTCGAACCGTGCTATAATCTAGTTAAATAAGAAGAGAGTTGCAGTCTCTCCATCATCTTTGAACGTCGGCATATCTTCGACCCACTTAGTGAAGTAGTCGAAATCTACAATGATATAGCGATGCCCCATGGCTGACAGGGGGTTGCAAGTAGTGTAATCAATCCCCCACTTGGTGAAGGGACCAACTGTGATGATAGGAAACATGGGAGATGGATGTGCCCTCATCTTCCGCGAGAAGACTTGGCACGAATGACACTTTTTGACCGACTCGATGCAATCTTTAATAAGTGTGGGCCAAAAGTAACCTGCTCTTAAATTTTTTTGGGTTGTTGCCAACCCAGATAAGTGACCGCTACAAGCTCCTGTATGAAAATTGTTGAGCACTATGATGGCCTCCTCATGAGTGAGGCATTGATGCAAGATACAATCTACGCCTCGCCGATACAAAGTATCATTGAGTATAAGATAGTTCTTGGCCTGATGGCGTATCCACCGATGCTCATCATGAGAAGAAGAGGTAGGACACTTCAAAGTCTGGAGATAGATCAGTATATCTCCGTACCAGGGGTCAGATGATTTGATCAAAAACATATCCCCCCGGATAGGTGATTCCTCAGGCACAACGTCACCTGACTCAATCGGAAGTTCCGAAATAAGTTCTGCGAAGACCAACGACTTTTTGGACTTGGCTGAAATGAAGTCTAAGTCAAATTCTTGGAGGATGACCATCCATATACTTATTTTTCCGTTGATAACTCGTCGTGTCAACATGTACTGAAATGGATTTACGACAACAACGAAAGTGGTCTTACGAAACAGAACATAGTGACAGAACCATTGAACAGCATGGACTGCTACCAACGCAAGTTTTTCGAGATGGGTATAATTAAGTTTCGGTCCTATGAGGCCTCGGCTCAGGTAATATATCATGTATTCAAAAAACGAATCATCTTCCTGAACTAAAACCATGCCTATGGTTGACTCTGCAACAGTCAGATATAATAGGAAATCCTTGTTATAATTCGGTGGCCGTAGAAAAGGTGCGGTTGTAAGGACATGTTTCAATGCGTCGAAAGAGCACTGCGTTGCTTCATCCTAGAGGAAAGGAACATCTTTCTTCAGTAAACGCATGAAGCCCTTGGTTATTTCGGCATAGTTGGCGATGAGGCGTCGTAAGAATTTCGCCTTGTCTTGAAGACTTTGAAGTTTTAAAATTGTGCGTGGGGGGGGCAACTGGACTATTGCCTCCACCTTAAGAGGATCAACCATGATCCCCGTTGTTGAAATGATGAAACCTAACAAACACCCTGACATGACGCAAAAGCTACACTTGTTGGGATTCAAGTGAATCTAGAAGTAGCAACAACGTTCAAAGATTAGTCTGAGGTTTGTAGGATGATCCTTTCACTTGCGAGAGCGTGATGCTAAATCATCTAGATAGGCCTCGATGATATGTTTGAGGTCATGAAACGCAAAAGACATAGCCCGCTGGAAAGTGGCTCCAGCGTTCTTGAGGCCAAATGGCATTTTTCGATAGGCGAATGTACCCCACAGGCAAATGAATGCCGTTTTGTGTTGGTCCTCAGGCTTGATTTGGATTTGGTTATAACCCGAGAAACCATCCATGAATGAAAAGGCTTCACAATTGGAGCATTCATCAATGATATGGTCAATGAATGGGGTTGGATAATTATCTTTTAGACATGACTTGTTCAAATCACAGAAATTGGTACAGACACGAATCGTGCCTTGTTTTTTATCAACTGGCACGGGATTTGACACCCATTGAGTCAAGTGAATAGGGTATATGAACCCTGCCTTAAGAAATTTCTCAACCTCCTCTTTGATAGCTGCTGCTTTCCTAGGATTAACTGGACGAAGTTTCTGTCAAACAAGCTTAGCGTCCGGATATGTAGTGATCTCATGTTCAACTATTTTCGGATCGATGCCTGGCATTTCCTCGTAAGACCAAGAAAAAACATCGCGGAATTCTTTAAAAAGATCCGTGTAAATCTGAATCTCTTCGGGGGAGCAATCCACTCCGATGAAGACATTCTCCACGACGCCAGGGTTTTGGGAGATATTGATGGGTCTCGCGGCAGTGATAGTTTCCATATTTCCCTCAACATAAATATCCTGTGTAGCTAAGAGGTTAATGGGATAAGGCTGATCTCCCGTCATGGTGATAGTGAATTCTCCTGACTCGATTCGGTGTAACTCCGGGAGGAAATATGATCCGTGATGAAGATCTTCCTAGGGTTTGTCCGGACTAGTCATTGCTTCGATTATTGCTTCGTCAGAAGGCAAGAATAAATCTAACGAATCGGTGTTGACAAGAGAATCCTGAGCCCAGATAGGCTCAAGGAGTAGATCCAACTCTTGTGTGGGAATTGGATTAGGAGTAGCTGAAGTTTGTTGAACCAAAGAGTACACTACTTCGGTGGCTGACAAGGGCGTAGACATGCCCGCATGCCCCGTCCCATCCATCGTATCTGATGGGGAAGGAAGAATCCACAGATCCTGAAAGTAATTCGTACAGAATGACGAAACATGGAAAATCTCAGCCTTGTGGTGAGACGATATAAACTTGACATCGCCTTGAGGAGGTGGGTAATCGAAGGTACCCATCAAAGATGGGCACAAACCAAATCCTACATTGATGACACCGGCTTGAGGATTATATACCCTGGGAACCGTGGATGCCCCCAAGGCTGGGTTAGGTCGAGAGAAGGACAACTGATCAATAGTCACTATCCGGCCTTCATGTGGAAACAGTAAGACTTGGAAAACTGTGGTGACCACCGCTTGCATTGCATAAGTCCAACTACGACCTAATAATAGATTGTAGTCAATGGGGGCATCAACTACCTCTACTTCGACGCACACAATATTCCCCCCTAACTGCACAGGGAAAGAAGGAATGATGCCATGTGGTTGGAAAGAACGACCATCAAATGCAGTAAGGAGAGTGGGTGACGGAGACAACTTAGGTTGACCAATGGCTTTCCAGCATGCTAACGACATAACGCAAGTCGAAGCGCCCTCGTCTACCACCGTGCGAAAGATATTTCGTGTAAAATTTTTCGTGGGATGAGCCACTACTATCTGAAACGTGACGTGGTAAGGAAAATGAGGTTTCAATTCAATCGTATCTAACATAATGGTACCTGGGTTACAAGTCTCAGTAGAGCCTAAAGTAGTCAACAAGGCTTTTCTCTGAGCAAGGCAACTTTGGAGGACCTACAAAGCGGACATAGCACAAGGGGTTTGTGATAAATCTTCCACCATAGAGTAGTTCTGGGCGGCCCTTGCATTTGGATTGTGAGAAGCTCACTTAAACGCAACTTTTGGGATGTGTGTCATTGTTTCACCCAACGTCTTCTCGATCTGTAGAGGAAGAGATGGGATCTCGGCTTCTTTTCCCTTCTCAGAGGCGCTTGGTTTACTATAGTCGTGTGCTCTAGTCGTAATGAAAGCGTCACTTTTCACCATATATACGTTCGCGGAAGGTGAATTGTTTAGGCGAGGGAAGTTTTCTTGGTTGCCCCCCTCGGTACTTGTAGAGGCTTGAGTTAAATTTTGCCCATGCTAAAAGGGATTAGTCAACACGGCTTGTTGTTGCTGCGTGACAAACTTCTGGGCCTCTGCAAGTCGAGGGCATAGGTGGGTTGGGTGGTCCTCCGCACATAGGTTGCACAGATACCTCGCCTTCCTCTTTTCTATGGTGCCCTCGCCAGCATTATCATTTGGTTTTTTATCCCCCTTACTCTTCTTGCGTTGTTTTTTCTTCCCTTCGGGCTGCTAGTTGGCCTTTGGGTTAGTCATCTGTACGGAGTGTACTTCCGACATTTGAGTAGGAGGAGCAACCAAATCAGTAGTCTGGCTGGCCGCTGAGTGTTGTATAGATAACTGCTACAATTTTTTTGTCAATTTCTCAGCGGGATTAGTTTGTGCCGAACCAATGATACCGTCAGTATGTGGTCCGGCTCTCTATCTGGTTTTATCCAGAATCGATTGTGGTGCATCCGGCAGGATGGTGTACAATAGACCAGACTGAGAATAGATAAGCTCAAACTGTTGAGCCCTCATGATGGCATCTTCCTCGGAGAAGACCCCTGAAGTCGTGACGTCTTTGGATAACTACGGAACTAAAGACTTAAGGAACCACTCAAGCATGAATGTTGGTGGGACGGGTACCTTGATAAGACTCTTTTGGTGTCGCCACTCTCGAATATGATCCAAGATATGGTCCGCTGACGTCTGTTCGAAATTGGCTAGCAACTCTATGCCAGTGTCGTATCTCACAGGTAACTAGAAATGGTTAAGGAAGGCCATCGCCAGTTCGCCAAAAGAAGAATATCGTGAACGATCAAGCTCTATGTACCATTTCGCGACACTCCCAATAAGAGTGCGTTGAAAAAATCGCAAATGGATGTAGTCATCTTTCAGTGAGTTAGATGAACACCATAAGTGGAAAGTGGTCACATGATCACCTGGATCTTCATTAGGCTTGGCCTCAAACTTTGGGATGTCCGAAGGCAACTTCGTCTGCATAGGAGGCCAACGTGGATCATGACAGATAGGATCATTTAACAACCATGTTAAATCTGGCAAGTGTAACGTCGCCAGGAAAGGTAGTTTAGGTTGCTGTTGATAGCTGGGATAAAAGGGTCCTAGATTTGGACTGGCACCAGGTTGCCAGGAAAAGTTTGGTTGCTGGCTCGAGTTTTGGTAGAAACCGTGGCCCAGACTAGCATAAGGGTTTTTCATTTGAGGAGACATCGTTTGTTGATTCCCCATGAAGGACATAGGATGTTGGGAATTCATCGTGTTTGACGGACTTGGGGAAGGATTACCCCATGCCGGTCCCGAGGGGAGAGGAATAGAGGTTTGTCTGAGGTTCCATTGACTATGGAAAGAATTACCCCAGAATGGCATTCCAGAGGAAGGAACGAATCCTTGACCTGAGTTCCAAGGTCCTGGTATGTGTGCCCCCAGCGCAGGAATAGTACCCTGTGCCGGTGTAGTTTGTCCAAAAATGGGTGTGCCCCCAGGTGGGAAAGCAGTGGATGCGAAAGTGTTATTACCAAACGTCCCATTCCAAACAAACAGTGATGAACCTACCGACAGAGTTTGCGCAGGTGTTCCTTGACTCCCGGCTCTAAAAGGACTCGTGTGTGTAGGCTGCCCGACGGACTGCTGATGCAATCCACTAAGCGAAGGGGACGAAGAAGGGATATGACCTCCAGCGTAAGGAAAAGCATTAAAAGGGACATGAATGCCCCCAATTTGACCTTGCAGAGGAGTGTTAGAGCTCCCTGCCCCTAGACCCAAAGTCTGTAATGTGGAGGTAGTGAGTGCAGGACTTGTACTTGAACTAGGCATACCATATGAAAACGAAGCGCCTGTCGCACTAGGTGTGTAAGGAGGTGTGGCCGTTGCGATAGATGGGGATGGGCCACTGTGCGGCGTAGTTGCGGCCGAGACCGTGGTGGCCCGAGCCGCTGACAAAGGCAAGTTAGGAGAAGCTTCTCCTATGGTAGCAACAGTGATAGGAATGGAAAAATTCCCAGAGGAAGTAACAGAGTTTGGTTCCATAACTGGGTTAGGCGCTGATAGGCGTTTGTAAAATTGAATTGGCACAATAATGTCCGGCCAAGTATCAGTGTTTGAGGTTTCAACCAATCCAAGATTGGCGGTTGATTCCTCGGGGGGTTTTTCAGGATCAAACGCTTCGGTTGCTTCGAAAGACCCTTGATGGTCTAGATTCCACCTCAATGGTGGCGGGGGTGGCTCCAGTATAACCGGTAGCAGGCCCAAAATCTTTCGTGACCGACGGAGCTCCAAATCCTCCACTGTGTGAGAATATTCATGACACGCTAAGGTATTCTACACGAACAAACAACAACACACACTAAAAGAAAGCCCCTAGAAGATAAATCAAGCAAGCACTAAAATAGTTGGAAGAATAGTTACAACAACCAACACTAGAGCAACTTACTGGTGCAAGTGAAACTTGAATATGGAAGAACCCTCCGGGTATACTCCACAAAGCGTGGCCCGATGTCTGTCCTAGGTACCACGGTATACCCCCGCGGTCACCCGTGTATATCCCTAGAAAATATTGGCAACTAGTTTGCCAGCACGTGAACAATCACCAAGCAGGTACAATCGGCAGTCGGGTAGACCACAATGAGCAGGGTATCAAGCCCGAAACCTGTCAAGGGTATCGAGGGAAAATGGTCCGGAAGACAACTAAGGACCTTGAACGGATTCAAGACCCACGAAGCTCCGTGGCAAATGAAAATGACGGAATCCATTAACAAATCCTCGATATGTGTTCTCCACAATGCTCGGTCCAGCTTTGGAGGGGTTATCTCCGCTACCTTTCCTTACGCCACCTCGTGTTTATCCCCTGTGTTAGAGGGGGGTCCTGGATAACTTTCCGTAACTGGACTTCTACACTCCCTTTTGACAGACTCCAATGTTTGGTTTGGGTGGCCTTGGAGAATTTACTCTCCAACCTATTCCAAGGCCCTATTCCTGAGCTAGTGTGTGCACCCTACAAACATAAAAGTCTACTTGATTTTAATTAGCGTTGCTTTTAATGGGCTTTTTTGAGTCACAAGGTGCGAAAGTGAAACTGATGGTGTGTAATAAGACTCAAAGCAAAATGAACAATAAATGTTTGGAAACAAAATTTTTTACTAAAATGCAAAACCAACAACTTTTAAACAAGAAAGAATTCTTTTCTTTTATAAATTACTAAGATTTCATGCAGTAAATATGAAGGACTTTCGCTCAGATCTGCGAGCTACTTATACTCTAAATGCACTGCAAAAACTTATGCAAAAATACTTCTTTCCTAGCTACTGATGCAACAACACAATCTTCAAACCAAGAAGAAAATGAAAAAGAGGGATTTTTTTATTTTATTTTATTGAAAAATAATGCAACAAGGAAAAATGTTGACAAGAACAAAACCAAGAGAATGAAAAGAAAACTCTGGCTTAAAGCGCAGATCGCAAAAGAATCAGAGCAGAAAAACGTGAAAAAGCAATGAAGACAGCACCGATTCTAACACTTGCCTAAAAACCATAAAACAAATATCTTTTTTTTTGTTGTCTTTTCTATCAAAACATCAACTAAAAAACACAGGCTAAGGAGAAGATGCCCTAACCTGCTGACTGTGCAGCTCCAGACTCTACACCCTTGAGAGGAGCTCTTCTCACTATAGGAAGGGATGACTGCCCCACCCAAGCTGAAAAACTGCCAATCAAGCCCGCGACTGTCACCAATACAACACGCGTGCAAACACATGATGAGCTATAACAGAGCGCGGGTACCCATGGGCTAAGCCTAAGCAGGCCGTGGGTCTATATAAAAACTGAGATAAAACAACACACAGGCAGCCCAGACCTAAAAAAGGCCTCTAGCATTGACCACCAGGGTCCCTGAAAGGCTTGGATGCTATTACTTAAACAGAAAAGGAAAATTTGCAAAAAAGAAAACAAATGCAAAGAAAAACCAACACAATAAGGAAGACTGAAAGAAAGACAGTAAACCAACAAGACCCAGACAGCATCCAAAAATCCCCCTAAGAAGGTAAACTTCTGACAGGGAAGAGGAGACTGCCTCTTAAGCTTCCTGGGTTCTACACGCTACTGAAACCACTACAACAGACATTCAAACACGGGCTGTAGAAGGTTAGGGCACGGGTCACACGCGTGCAGGCCTTCTTCAGGCCGCGTGTACCTCTGTGTGTCTCGATAATAAATGTCAAGAAAAATTCAAGGAAAAACTGGTATTGATAACCATGTTCCCTTCTAGCATTGACCTAACAGACAACAAAATAAACAAAGAAATAGAAAATGAACTTCTTTGAACTACCCAAGAACCTCTAATGAAATCTGGAAACCCTAAGAGTAAAATGTCCCCAGTGGAGTTGCCAATTCTGTTGTGGGGTTATTCTACCCTACGGACTAACAAGCTAGGGCTTAAACTTGCATGCAGATCATGACCCTTCATAAGCTACTTTTAACCTTCTACCCTAAATCTAAAACCCTTTTTCACATGCACACATGGGAAGAATCAACTGACCTTTTTATCGACAGTTGGTGTAGATCCTCCGTTGAGCTTTATCCCCTTGCTTCTGTTGCTCCTTCCAAAAAGCGATCCTGCAATCAAGACAAAACTACGCATGCATGCTATTGTTCTACTAGAGGATTAGAGATTAAACACAAATCAAATAAAACATATAAGACTCATGTATTTGGGACGAGAAAAGTATCTTTTTATTAATCTCAAGATGAATCAACTTACAATGATTATAGAGACTGGCCACCGCTCCTTGATCCTGATCCTGGGCTCCTCCTCTTCTTTGTCCTCCAACTGGTTTTCTTGAATTCTCCTAAAGCTTGAGGAAAGGCTAAAGGGTTGGGACAAAACGGATTCGACAATTGGGCAGAGTTTCTTTGCTATGATTTTCCTCCTTTTGAATGGTACCCCTAATCCTTCCTTTATAGGCTAGAAGGAGCTAGGGTTTTAGACGAACTCTCGGCCATGCATGGCTGGGAGTTCCATTTAACTGACCTAAATATTTTTCGTCCCAGCGGAAACTTTCATGATTTTTTGCTTTGTTAGGTAAACACTGGTTGTAGTGGGCCAGCCCGCGTTCCAACGCGTGCAGTATAAGGCTTGCCAGCGTTCCAACGCGCCCAGCAGTGGGTTAGGGCACAGGTTACTTGGTTTAAGAGGTTTTTAAAGATTTTGTTCAGCATGGCTTTGGCAATGAAGGGCAATGAGTTGGCCTGATGCCAGGTGAGCATGAATGGTGCAATTTAGGGTTATAACATTAAGGGATGTCGGCCCATGGGTTTACCCATGATAAGGCCTTTTTGTAAATGTATAAATAAGTAGCTTAGTGATGTAATAAGCAGAGTTGTTGGCTATGTGCACCATATGTTGTAAGTATAAGCTTATTGCAAGCAATATAAGAGATTGGATGATTGGCTATGTGCATGATATGTTAGTAAGGCTTTGTGCTAGTAAGGAGTTGGCTCTGTGCCTTGACCTAATTGTGGGAAGGTGGATCTAGTGCGCTGTGTGCAGATCACCTATCTAGTGCGAAGCTTGGATCTGTGGATTTGTGCATAGGAGTAGAGGAATGTAAGAAGACTAAAGAATAATAAAGAAGAAGAAGAAGTTGGTGGGCGTAGCTCCACACTGGGGTGAAACATGTATATCATGTCTCTTGATGTTCTTTGTGCGATGTTGTTTATATGTTTATTTGCTTAGTGCTGCTGTTATAATGTACGATGAATGCATCTAATGTCATTGCTTAGTGCTTGATGGTATTAAATATAAATGAATGCTAGATCCAAGATGATGTTATGTGCTAAGTGAATGGAAGTACTTGATCTTTATGGTTACTACGTTGATCTGTAATAAAGGTTTAATTTATGATGTGAATGAGATTCAAGAAACTAATGCATATTTTTGTTTAAGTGCTGTGTTAAGTATTTTAATCACATATCTGTGTCCCAACCTAGTTGTAGACATCTAAGTCTTTCAACCCCCCTGCCTCTACCTCGGATGAGACTTCATCTTCTTCGCAGGTGTTGCTAAAAGGGCCAGTAGTTAGTGTTAGCATTAAGAGTCACCCTCCGAATGCAAGAGGAAAATCCTAGTACCCATCAAAATAAATTAAAAGGATTAGAATGGTGTGAGTGGGTGAGATCAGTGAGACTATAGAGAGAGGATAAGATAATAGAAGTAACTGCATATTGGTTCGAGACCATTGGTCTATGGAGTCATAAGTATCATAAATAAGGAAGGCATTTAAACCATCTATCAGACAAAATCATTTAACTAGTGATGAGGAGAAGAAGACATGAAATGTCTGAGTGATGAACCAAGAAAAATGGGAAAGATGACAACAGATCCTCTACCACCTCAGGAATCCATAGATTAGAGATATCCTACATCCATACAATAAGAAAAACATAGAATATTTGACGAACCATGAAAGATGGGCATGATAAGAACAAATCCTCCATCACCTCAGAAATCCATAAATCATAGTGATTACATTCATATAATAAGGAAAACAAAAGGGTATGAGTGATGAATGATGAAACATTTGCATAAAAAGGATGAATATCTGATTTTCTATTAGAAAAACACCCAAGTTGAAAAACAAAATCGTTCAAAACGGAGTTCAGGAAGTCAAGATATTGAAGTTTTAAAATTTGTAAATTTTTCAGAGTTTTTTCTACGGACGACGATGCGCTTTTTGTTATTTCGGTAGAAATTGGAGGTTGAATTTTCCCCAAAAAATTACATATCTGAGTTCCTCTCAAACTTTCACCCAATTTAAAAAAACAAATCAGCCAAAACAAAGTCCGAGAAGTGAAGTTATGAGCATTTTAAATTCAACAATTTTTCAGGGTTTTTCCGAAAAATGCCGTGATTTTCTGCAGTAATTTATTGTTCTATTTTTTGGGTTTTTTTCATGATGGTGGAAGGACTGCAGAGTTCATAAATTTTCAAAGGGTGCTTAGATAGCTATTTCTTCTCAAACCCTCAAAGAAATTCTACAGATTACTGAAGCATTAAAAGCCTAATTTTTTGACACATTGAATGACAGATTGGATGACTTTGTAGATGGTCTCACAAACAACCTCAATGATAGTTTTCATAGTATTCAAGATTCATTGGATAACATGCAAGATATATTTCTTATGGAGGACCTTAGGGATGAATATAATAAAAAAACATATGCTTGGTAATATTTTGAGGCCGATTGCGATGATTGGTATATGGATAGTTGTCATTTCTGGGATGACAACCACTTCCATATTTTATTTGTTGACTCTACTCCACCTTCTGTAGAGAACATCAATGTCCCACATTAGGAGATAGTTATTACTACCAACGTCCAACCTGCATATTCTACAATGGTATTTTTCCTTCCAGATTCAACGTTGACCCTTTCCCACTATGTGGCTGGATATTGTTATTTGGATCCACATGATAGGTGTCAGTATTGGGAGCATCATTTTCAGTTGGTTATTGGATGTCGATATCTTCCGTGTGGATTTCACATGAGCACTTGGACATGGGACCCTAGTTTACAATGGTTGTTGGACTACTTGGTGGCTTTTATTTCTCAATGGGACTCTAGTTCTCTAGTCTACTTCATCACTATGGTTCACACTTATCCATGGGACCCTAGTTTTCTAGTCTACTTCAGCACTATGTTCCACACTTATCCATGGTATCCTGGTATATGGTTGTACATCAAACGTCGAGGACAACGCTTTCATAAGGGGGATGGAATGTTAGGTAGCTAGAGAGGTAGTTGGNGAGTTAATTCAATGTAAGGTGGACTAGGTCCACTATATTATTAAGTAAGGTCCACCATGGTAGCTAGATATAATAAAGGGGTAGTTAGATATAATAAATAATAAATGTAAGAGGACTTCTTAGAAGGTTCTACTTCTAGAAGATTCCTCCTCTAGAATGTTCTTAGGTGATGGTATCACTATATAAAGGGGTTCAAGCAATGTAAGAGGAAATGAAGAGAATTATTGTATTTGGAGCGATATTGCAATAGGAGGATGCCCCCTTAAAGAGGCAAGTGAACAGGAGAGGATCCCTTCCATAATAGGATCCATTGTATGGTGTTTCCCTATGTAGTGCACCTATTCAGATACCAAGGTTTAATCACTCTTAAAAGGAAAATTAACACCACATGGTACATAACTCATACATATATTATATAATCCACATGCATTTAAACAAATAAACACATTCTACACAGAGTATTCATATGAGTTACTTCCATAATTAACAATCAATAGCGTTTCATACTAATTCATATACACTGCGAAAATCATGATAACATAAGCAGTAGAGTCATGCAAAACATGATTAAAACATGATTAGATACTTATCTTTTAACAGTGGTAGAATCCACCAACCAAGTGCAGGCCTTCCATAAACCTCCCAGCCTTAGACCACACTGCTCATCAGCTCAGCAGTGGGTCACCCTCGAGTTGGGACTAAGATCCACCCCAAGACAAGGAATCCTAGGCTAGGCTAAGGTTACAGGGAAAACAACACACAACCACAAGGAAGGGATTCTTTCCAAGGAACCTCCCACACTCACTGCCCACAGACCCTCATTCCCCACATGCCTATTCCACCCTTGGAGTATACACCTTCTCTGTCACCTGGACATTCCTTTGGCTGCTAATCTCCCTTGCCTTGGGTTACAGGAACAGGTTGAACCAGAAGTTTCTAGGCTCTGTGGCAACTACAGGGTTCCTTCCAGGAGTTCTCTCCTTCCTCCACGCACTCTCTCACCTGGAGGGAGTCGCTCATAGGTCCAACAACCCGTTCTTCCAATCTTCAACCACCTCTCTCACTCATAGAGAGAGTGTTGTACAAACTGGCCAACAAGCCACACAGGATCAACACTACACATCCACCACAATCCATAGGAATCCAAACACGAACGCCCCAGGGAAGTTCCAGATAGGTGCAATAGTATAACCAGGCTTAGTAGGGACGAGACACTTTTGTTTTCTCTATTTGGAAATGTAGAATAGATTCACACTCTGGATTCTCAAGGATGTGTGACGAGTCGTCCACGTAGGGGTCGATTCAGACTCCCGGTTTAGAACAGAGAAGTGGTGTACCAACTTTCCAGAACAAACATAGACTCTTTTCCCCAATCCACGTAGGCTTCTCGTTCAGGGAATATACACACCGATTTTCTCAGAGCCAGACATAGAATTTTCGAATCATAGGGATGCATGAAGGTTCTCTGCAGGAGTCAGGTTGGTAGTACTATCCAGGGCTCCATACACGTTCAGAAAATCAGGTAGAATGGGGGAAAAACCTTCTCACAGCTCACCCTGGCCATTTTATTTGCATGCGTCAGGGTTGACACTTGTCACCCATGAAATTTCATGCGTTCCACCAGCACACATCTCCCTTGCATGTTCTCCCCTTGCCAGAAACTTAGGATAAACATAAAATGCACATGTCTTTTGGGATAATATTAAAATATTATTCCCAGGCTTAAGCCCCCTAGGCTCAACACTTAGCCCTTTCCCCACCTTCCAACCCCTAATTCCTTGCCCACTCTATGGATTCTTAGTCCCCCTTCACTCATTCATCATGGTCGGTTTTCACCTGGCGATGTTTACAGTTTTATTAAATTTTCTGCATACATACAAGTACAAAATCAGGCCTTTGGCCTCCAACCCTTAGGCTCTCTGGCCTAACAATCACATAAGACTCCAGATTATAAAAAATTGGCTCACCATCCTATAAAACATAATTACAATTCATTTCAGAACATGGTTTACAACGGGGCTCGGCCTTGGGGACACTACACCCTACCTCAAGGGTTTGGTAATAATAAAGTGTGGTTTCTTCTATCTTACTTTGTGGATCTTTTGTGTATTCTGTATTTGATCCAGATTTATGTAGGAAAAAAATGAAATACAGAAATACACATAAACGCAGAGATGCAGCAGAAATAAGACTTTATTTCATTAATAACAAATAACTGAAATATGCTTACAGACAGAATGGAAATAAACTAGCTAGGGCGCTGGTAGCTTATCTCTGAGAAGAGATGTGTCTACTAATTGCATCCATGAGAAGATGATTACAATGAGGCTCTAGAGGCCTTTTTATAATATACGAGAATGCCAAAAGTCATAGACATCCAAAAACCTAACCCTAGGAGATGAAGCGCCAAAATTCATGTGGGCCCCGTTTGGGTAAGTTAGTACATCAACTTCCCAGGGTCGTAACTTTTGCATACAATCTCCGTTTTAGGCGTGTGATAGCTCGTTGGAAAGGTATCATCGAGGAGATTAATTTTGGGGGATCAATAATGACTTTGGATATCATTGAGAACCTCGATCTCAAAAAACCTTCATTTAGGCCCTCAAAATGGCCCTGGAAGTTAAAACTTGCTAAAAATAGTAAATTGCCAAAATTGCCAGAAAACTGTTTTGAGCCAGTCGAAAAAGGTAGGTGGCCACCGATATCCACCTGGATCAATCCTCCCTCCTTAGGAAGCAATGGTCCCCATTGCGTTGAGTTCCTCCATGAGATGAGGAAACTTCTGCTGAACTTGGTCCCTGGTGAGCCATTTGCCTTGGTGAAGGAGTTGGCCTACTTTGACAACTCGATATAGTGGT
Organism: Picea engelmannii; assembly: GCA_009831015.1. Lineage (NCBI taxonomy): Eukaryota > Viridiplantae > Streptophyta > Pinopsida > Pinales > Pinaceae > Picea > Picea engelmannii. The sequence continues at coordinate 84,660 of ML798746.1, read as the reverse complement.
ATCCTTTGTTTTCGGGTGTGCTTGATCTGTGTATCCATGATATGATCAGTTCTGGATTGTTCCATGCAGTCTAGATTTAACTCTGTTGGTGTGAGTTGTACTGCCATGTCGGATGTGTCTAGTAGAGGTGGAAAGTAGGGCCGAAGGCGGTCCACATTGAACACTGGGTGCAGACCAAGGAATGGTGGAATGCTGAGCTCAAAGGCATTTTCCCCTACAAACTTGGTGAAGGTGTACGATCCATATTGAAGCGGACGAAGCTTGCGGTGGGGTCCAGCGAGGTGCTCCTTTTGCAAATGCAACCACACTTTGTTGCCCACTTGGAAGTTGTGTGGCACCCGATGTTGATCATGTCGTTGCTTGTACTTAGCATTGGCTCTGTCCAAGATGTCATGAACCTGTTGGCGGATGTGTTGAATGTGCTCA
>ML798746.1:60069-82943 GCA_009831015.1 Picea engelmannii | reverse complement strand
TGCTTTAGCTCCTCCCTTGGTGACTTGACTCAAGGGCCAAGTGATATGAGAGAATCCCAACACAAACCTGCGGTAGAAATTGGCAAGACCTAAAAAGCTACGAAGCTCTGTTAGGGTGGTTGGGGCTGGCCAATCCCAAATGAATTGGATCTTTGCTGGATCCACATGCACCCCCCTCTCATCAATAATGTATCCCAGATACTGAACTTGGGTTATGCCAAAAGTGCATTTCTCCAAATTGGCACACAACTTGTGTTGCCGCAGTGTTTGGAGGACCTGTCGGATATGGTGGAGGTGCTCTTCCCAAGTCTGGTTGAAGATCAGAATGTCATCCAAGTACACCACTACAAATGAGTTGGTAAATGGCCGCAAGATGTCATCCATTAGCCTCATGAAGGTTGCAGGGGCATTCATCAACCCGAAAGGCATGACCAACCATTCGAAAAGGCCCTCCTTGGATTTGAATGTAGTCTTCCACACATCAGAAGGTTCAATTGGTACCTGGTGATACCCAGACTTCAAGTCGATCTTGCTGAAATATTTTGCTCCCTTGAGTTGGTCCAGAAGGTCATCAATCCGTGGGATCGGGTACCTATTCCGAACAGTGATCTTGTTCAGTGCTCGATAATCAATGCAAAGTCTCCAAGTCCCATCCTTCTTTTGCACCAAGACAATCGGGCTCCCACAGGGTGATGAACTCGACCGGATGTGACCTTTCTGCAATAGCTCCTGAATCTTCCTCTTGATTTTTTCATTCTCTAGGACAGAGCACCGATAGATGGGTCCATTGGGTAGCGGTGCACCTGGGGTCAGATCGATGGGGTGCTTGACCTGGCAGTGTAGAGGCACCCCTGCGGGGGAGGTGAAGATGTCCTCGTACTCCTCCACGACCTTATCCATCTGTTGTTTTCGTGTAGTGGGGCCTTGTTTGGAGGTCATGGCCACAGTCTTCCACTTTCCCTAAGGGCGGATCATCAGGAAAACAAATTTCCTGGTTTGGGAAATGAGCTTACTGCATTGTTTTGCAGTAACCAAAGAGATGGTGGTAGGCGATGCTATCTCCGGTATTCTGTACATCTTATTGCCCAAAGTGATAATAATAGCACGAGGCCTAGACTCATACACAACATGTCTCTTCCACAAGTACGGTTGGCCTAATAATACATCAGAAACATCAAGAAGAGCAACGTCACTTAATACCTCATCCGTGAAGGACTTGATGCTGTAGGGAAGGTGACATTGTCGACTGACGCGGAGGTCTCGTCCTTGGTGCGACCACCTGATGGTGTATGGTTGTGGGTGTGCCATGGTCGGCAAGCCCAACTGCTTCATGACCTCTACCGAGATGAGGTTCTTCTGGCTCCCACTATCGACAATGAACTGCAACGGGGAACCCTTTACCCACATATTGGAATGGAAGAGACGCTCTGCCTCCTCTGGATCTTCTGGTTCCTCCTTCTGGATCTTCATGGTGGAAACAATGGCGTTGGGATCTGCATCGATAATCTGCTTCCCCCTGTCATTCCCCTTATCAGGTTCTGATTCAGAGTCAGAGCATGCATCCGATTCAGAAGCCTTCAACTCAGCTATTAGTGACTGCTTGGCCCGACACTCACTTGTGTTGCGGGTGGAGCTCTTATGGAACTCACACCACTTCCCCGTGTCCTTTTTTGGCTTCGTGGTGTTTTTCTTTGCTTGTGGATTTGGCAGGTTGTCCTAGGCTACCCTGCCTTAGCTTGGTCCTTTGTTTTGCGATTTGGGAGTACCTTTCACGTGCTTCTGATTTGCAGACCCAAAGTCTCGCTTCTTCTGTTTGAACTTCTGTTCAATCTTGGCAGCATATCGGTATGCCACACTAAGTGAGGATATGTTGAGGAACTCCATTTCCTCCTGAATGTATCTATGTAGACAACTGCGGTACTTTAACACCAAATGTTTCTTTGAATCTTTGATACCCAACTTTGTGCGTAGGGTATGAAACAGATTTGTAATCTCATGCACATCTTGGTCCCTTTGCTGCCGCAAAGTAGTCCATTGTATGTATTTGTCCTCATAGCTCCCCACGAGATAATATTGTTCCTTGATGGCATATCGGAAAGAATTCCAAGTGGGTGCGGCCGAGAACAAAGAGGGTTCTCCCTCGCCCTCTTGCTCTGAGTAGGTTTCCCACCAGTCCTTGACATGGGGGGCGGCTTTGAGGAGTGCAAAAATAATCTTTTCTCGATTGAAAAACTCATGAAATGAGAAATATCCTTCTAATAGATTCAACCATCTATCTACGACATTTGCATCTATTTGGCTGTCAAATATGGGAATGTCAAAGTTTACTTGTACCTTAAAAGGAGTGGCACCTCCAGAGTGGCTTTTGGATGTCGATGCATCGCCAGTCGGAATCCGTTGAAGAATCTGGGCAAAGTTGTCCATCATCGCGTTCCCTTGTTTCTCAAGGGCCTCCTCGAGCAAAATTTTGATAGGCTCTCCTGATCCCTCATCTTTCTTTTCTTCCCCCATGGGTGGTTGTCGAGGTTTGCGAGGATGATCTCGCAAAGGTTCAACCAGATCGAGCCCCAACTCCTTATACCTTGATCTCGTTGGGGACATGCAAAGAAGGATCGAGAATGAGCAGACCGCTCTGATACCACTGATACAGATTTATGTAGGAACACAATGAAATACAGAAATACACATAAACGCGAAGATGCAGTAGAAATAAAACTTCATTTCATTAATAACAAATGACTGAAATATGCTTACAGACATAATGGAAATAAACTAGCTAGGGCACTGGTAGCTTATCTCTGAGAAGAGATGTGTCTGCTACTCGCATCCGTGAGAAGATGATTACAATGAGGCTCTAGAGGCCTTTTTAAAATAGATGAGAATGCCAAAAGTCATAGACATCCAAAAACCTAACCCTAGGAGATGAAGCGCCAAAAGTCATGTGGGCCCCGTTTGGGTAAGTTAGTACATCAACTTCCTGGGGTCATAACTTTTGCATACGATCTCCGTTTTAGGCGTGTGATAGCTCGTTGGAAAGGTATCATCGAGGAGATTAATTTTGGGGGATCAATAATTCCTTTGGCTATCATTGAGAACCTATATCTCAAAAAACCTTCATTTAGGCCCTCAAAATGGACCTGGAAGTTAAAACCTGCTAAAAATAGTAAATTGCCAAAATTGCCAGAAAACTGTTTTGAGCCAGTCGGAAAAGGTAGGTGGCCACCGATATCCACCTGGATCAATAAATCCATATCAGTATTTGTGGTGATTATATTTTTATATATATTCAGGTTCTTAACACAAACCAATGGAGTCACCGATCGATTTCAGAACAATGGAGTCGCTAGGTGAAAAATGAGTAGCCAAAATAATGTTTCCAGTTTTAGTTCACCATCTAAAACTGGATCTTTTCGTTGTCATTCTCCCAGGGAATATGTCTTCACTTTAATCCTCGAAAATGACACCACTAATGTTAGCACTGAGAGTCACCCTTCAACTGCAAGGGGATAAGCCCAATACCCATCAAAATAAAGTAAAAGGATTAAAATGGTGTGAGTGGGTGAGATCAGTGAGACTGTAGAGAGAGGATAAGATAAAAAAAAGTAAATGTAGATCAGTTTAGGACCATTGGGCTATGGAGTCATAAGTATCATGAATAAGGAAGGAATTTAAACCTCCTATCAGAAAAAAGGATTTAAGTGGTGATGAGGATAAGAAGACAGGAAATGTCTGAGTGATGAACCATGAAAAATGGGCAAGATGACAACATATCCTCTACCACCTTAGGAATCCATAGATAAAAGAGATCCTACATCCAGATAATAAGAAAAAAAAAGAATATTTGATGAACCATGAAAGATGGGCATGATAGTAACAGATCATCCATTACCTTAGAAATCCATAAACCAGAGAGATTACATTCATATAATAAGGAAAACAGAAGGGTCCAAGTGATGAATGATGAACATGGGAAAGATAACAACAGATCCTCCATCGCCTTAGGAATCCATGAATCACATATACTACATTCATACAAGAAGGAAAGCATGAAACAACGTATAAACTAAGAAGACGGTCTGATAAAAATGATTCAAAGGAATATTCAATAACATATATTTACAATCCAATCTTGTAGGCATACAAACTGAGAAATTACAGAGCCCTGTCCTAAAAATCACTTGGCCCTCCAGCCTATGAAGAGCCCCCCCGTTTCAAAATCTAAACTGATCTCTTTTATATCCACTCAGTTCCCCTTTTCTATTAGTGTGATATTGCTATTTCATTCAAAGTTTTACGTCTAAGTAGTCCTCTGTTAGACTGTGCATGTATCCCTCTGTCAGACATGAGCTCAGATCGGCATGTGTTTGTAGGAAAATTTTCTCATAGGGGTACCATGGGTTGACAACTCCAGATCCTCCACACCTTATTTTTGTGGGGTGAGATGAGGTTTCAATTATCGGTCTATGTCCATTAACTGATATCCCCTCGGGATTGAGACCAAGCTAGGTAACCAAGAGATGGATACTTTTTGTGATTAAATGCGATGCTGAGTAAGCATACGAACTCGGGTCCATTGGTATGATCAAGAATTGTAGCTAGAATGATTATGCTATTTGTGGTGTTGCCGCTGAATCTTACCCGTCCACCAATTCTGGGATACATAGTCCTTACGTGGAGCAGAGGATGAGCTCCCTGTGACTTTGGCCTTATTCCAATGTGACCTCGGGCTATGAACCTATTGAGTTCCTCTTTTGACATAAATAATTCCCTATCTTACCTTGTATCTAAGACTTTTTGCCTATGCTATGAGTCGATACTTGACTATTTCCCCCCCACACATACCTAATGACCATGTTCATGATCACAAAAGGTAATTGATGATTTAAAGTATGTTTTTTTTAACTTTCTTGGATTAATTTGATTAAAGTGTTCTATTTTGTATAATCCTAATAGTTTGATTCATGAGAATCTTATCCGGTACTTCCAGACATCGTGTAATCCAGAACCAAAGCTATTTCAGTATCCAAGGTAGTTTTGATCTGGTACTATGTTCCGTATCCATTCTGGTACTGTTTTCTCTGCGTCCATTCTGGTACCAGACTCTCGACTGTGTGTATTCCAGTACCAAAACCCTTGTTTCCAGAATGTGCCAGTTGGACTAGTAGGGTGGTGAAGATTTTGAGAAAGCAGTTGAACAGAAGCTCCCAAATTAGTTTTCTAGAATACGAGAGACTCCATCGCTCATGCACTTCGTGTCATGAGGATGGAATCGATTCCTAGAAATTCAATGTAGATATCAATTGTAAAATATCTCAAACTGTTTAATGATTATCCATATATATATTGATAGTATCAGCTTACCTTATATAAGGAATTTTGTATAGATGATAGTTAGTAAATAATAGGGAATGCAACAAAGTATGCTATCAGAACTAGATGATACCTATCATTTTCATGTATGAAGTAAAAGACTGTTGATCCAATTTACCAGTTGAATTAATGAAAAAGATATTTTATGTCAATTCTTGAATGTGAGTGAAAATCTTTAGTCTGTTACTTTCTTAAGAGGTTCCTTGTTGGTTCAGCAAGGGCCCACCTCCCCAACCAAGGTAAACCTCCTTGTATACGTTCTGTGTGTTTGTGTGGATATTTTATAGCAGTGTGTGTGTGTGTGTGCGCGATTGATCTTTAATTTATTTTCAGAGTTCAATATTGAGTTAATCGTTTTGGATTGGTGTGAATAAGCAGGTGCTAGATCGAATAGATACTTCATTCTGAGATGTTGAAGATGGCCATTTAATTATTTGAAGCTTGGACTGATATCTTGAGTTTATGATTGTAGTAGATTTAGTATATCAAGGAATCAAAAGACTTTATATCTCATCTTCCTACTCTGCAATAAAGTCTCTCAGTTATACTGGATATTCCTTGTGCTGGTTTGATTGAATTACATGAAGCTGGAGTTGGTTTTGATTTCAAGAGTGATTGGAATTAATTGATAGTTACTGTTTTGATTGCTATAGGAGACAAGCTTCTTAAGTTTATCCCTTTAATTCATGAGCCTGAAATGAATAGACTTTTTTCTTTAGGACAACATCTTTTTGATTGGATGTTTATTTAAGTTTCATTATTAGTTTTCTCTTCTAAGTTCAAAGATATTTGAAGTATTTAAAAATCTTAGAAACATAGTTTTTATGTTATTAATTATTTTCTATATGCAACAGACTTAGGTAGGTTACCTGTTCTCAGCACATATAGTGTAACAACTCTTTTGACTAAGAATCTCGGATTGACATTTAAATGAGTGTAAGATATATATTAAACATATTTATACACCAACATTTTGGCGTCGTTGCCAAGGAGTTGTAAACGGTAATAGGTAGCATTTTGAGTTTTTGATTGGTTTGATGAAGTATTGGATTGGATTTGAGGAGGATCTGAGGGTGGAGAGAAGATGACAAGACGAGAGGTAAGAACCTGCGCATCCACTTTGGTGGGGTTGCTGCAAAGTCAGGTTGTCCTCCTACCTTTAATTAGGAATCTGCATTTTTCATTCATTTCATTTAAATTTCTCTTATGAGTATATATAGGGATAATAAAGGTATATTTATTTCTCCTAAAATATTAGAAAATCTAGAAAAGAAAACAACAAAAAGAACCCCCCCTTATACTAATTCATCAAAAATTCGTGTAGGAAAAATTCTCAGAGGAGAGAGCTCAAAGGCAACAATTGTAACAACAACAAAGAACAATAAATCTGAAGCCACTGTTCATATTGAAGACATAAGACAACAATAAAGGGAGGAAGCACTAGTGACCCCATCCAAAGGAGAAACTGTAAAAGAAACAGAGGTAGTAATAGAAGAGGCTGCATCTGCTATTGGAAGGCCACACAAAACCTTGGAACAACTAGAGATACCAAGAAACCCAGTGGTGGAACCATCACTCAGTGGAGAAACTTCACCACCTCCCTACAAGTTGTTTGGAGACATGACAAAAGAAGAGGGAAACATAGATAATTAAACAAAAACATTTGGATTCCCCATATTGGATATCACTAAAGACGTTTCTATGAAGAACATTCCATTATATTCACTTCCTCATTTTCGAGGTATGTCAACAGAAGACCCTGAATCATTCCTATTTGAATTTGACATATTGTGTAGGAGCTATAACTACACAGATAGTGCTAAAAAATTAAAACTTTTCTTAGCTACACTAAAATATTCAGCACTAAGGTGGTTCATGAGCTTAGGGGAACACACCATTTTTTCTTGGGACAGTATGAAGGAGACCTTCCTCTAGAAATGCCAAGATTACTGCAGACCTAGGGATGCTAGGAATGATATATTCAAAATGCAACAATCAGAAGAAGAAAGATTAGAAGACTACCTAGAAAGGTTCTTATACAATTACCAAAAGATTAAGCAGTTTTCCTTAGACACAACTACAATTAGGATTGTCTTTCTAAAGGGTGTGAGGGATGATTTCATTGAAGTGTTAAACCTCATGAGTTCCGGGGATGTTTAAAAAAATCCATTTGTAGACATAACAGAGTATTGTAAAATATACTCTCACAGTCAAGCTAAAACGGGGAAAAACATAAGGGACCCTACCAACAGAATTATTAAATCCACATTTGGAGGTGTCACTAGGATTGAACTGGGAGATATATTAGAAAAATTTAAAACATATATCCTAAACACCATCATTTCCCAACTAGATACCATGAAAATTAAAAGAAAACAAGAGGAAGAAAATGATGCGTTAGCAATTTTCTGTCATCAGTGTAGGAGGAAACACCTCGAAAAGGAATTCCCCCTTAATGTTATTGAAATCTGTGGCCTCTGTGCAGAGGACCATCCTACTAACAAATTCCCTTCTCTACCCGGACTCAATGCCATGTTCAAGGGAGGAGGAGAACCTGAGATTTCCTACCCCCCTAGGAGACCATGGAGACAACAAAACCCCATCATGTTTGCAGACCCAACTCAACATCAATACCCCCCCAAAAAATGGGTACCCCCCATGTCTTACCCTCAGTGGTCGACACAAACCCAACCTTGGAAACAAGGGTGGAGAGGACCTGTATATGGGAATGTTCCCTTCCAATCAACAAATTTTCCCACCTATCCATAATACTCTTCGAATATTTCACAACTACTCCTAGGATTTAACCCCCCTGCCCTTTTTCTGCCCCCACAATTACAACAACAACTCGCACTACCCATGAATCCAAATATGCAACAACCAATGCAAGCTACACCCATCCAAAACCCTCCTTGGCCTACCCCCATTCCTTCACAACCTATCCCTAACCCAAATAATAGGCTGACACAACCTATACAAAACATCGAAGTACAAACCTTCCCTACATATGTAATAATGCCAGCTCCATTTAATGGAATTGAATTAAGATCGGGAAGGGTTGTAAACAAAACAAATCCCACTACGGTCATCCAAGAAGAACAAGTACACAATCACACAAATCTAGAAGAACAAATAGATGTCCAAACAATTCAAGGAGAAGAACAGATGACTAATCCATTGAATGAAGAAAGAAACACTCAGGTACAATAAGAAATTCCTTCTCCCAACTCCCTTGTAGAAGAAACACCTCATAAAATGAATCCTCCTTACCCAGAAAGGTTGCTCGTAAAGAAAACTAAGGAACATATAGAACATAATTTAGAGACTAAACTACAGAACATATGTGTAAAGATCCCACTACTATAGGCCATTAAAGACATACCTATCTATGCCAAAATTGTAAGGGAACTTTGCATTAAAAATCCTGGGAGAAAGAGGAAGGAACCTCCTATCATACAGGTGGTAGGGAAGTTATCAGAGTTTATAACAGATATGCCATCTAAGTATAGTGATCCAGGGAACCTAGTGGTAACTATAGAAATCAATGGTGTTGCCTTACCTAACACATTGATTGATCTAGGGGCAGCAATAAATGTGATGTCAGTAAACACTATGAAAACACTACAACTAGATCACCTGAGACCAACACAAACTCTGTTGGAGCTTGCAGACAAAATCATCATCACCCCAGCAGGGAGTTTAGATGACATAACAATTACATTGGCTTCTTGGGAATACCCTGTGGATTTCTTAGTAATTCATCCGAAATCCCCCAAACCAGGACATCCAATAGTACTCGGCCGACCTTTGTTGGCCACTACCGATGCATTCATTAGATGTTGATCTGGAGAAATGAAAATCTCCAATGGCACTCAAAGTCAAAAACTCATCCCTTTTCCCCTCACCCAACCAACCACTGAAGTTCCTCTCTGGTTGGAGAATCCCTATGGGGAGGAGGACTACACTCAACCCTTACTGACACTTGAACAAGTGAAAGGAGTACAAGAGAAAACTGAAGAACAAATCTTAAGTCTATTCTTGGCTGAATCAACTTGCATCAATTATCCTCAATCTTTCCCTAACTACACACACATCTTTAGCCCCGAATTTCAATAAATTTGGCATCTTCCCACTGCTACAACAACCACTGTTTCACAAATAGAGGAAGGGAAAGAATCAACTGTTCAAGCTGTTGAAATCAATCTTGGAAAGTCCTTATATATCAATAATGCTAGCCTAGAAACAGATCATCAACAAAAGTTGATACAAATTATTCAAGGGCAATCTGATGCTTTTGCATGGGATTACTCTAACATGAAAGGGATCCACCTAGACACATGTATTCATCATATTTACACTAAGGATCAAATCAGACCTGTCAGGTAGCCCCAAAGAAGAATTAACCCAACCTTGAAAGATATAGTAAAAGAAGAACTCCAAAAACTCCTACAAGCCAATTTCATTTACCCTGTATCAGATAGCAAGTGGGTTTCCCCATTAGTTATTGTACCAAAGAAAAACGGAAAATGGAGGATTTGTGTGGACTTTAGAGAATTAAATAAGGCCACCTATAGGGACTACTTCCCTTTTCCTTTCATAGATCAAATCTTAGAGACTTTGTCTGGGAAGAGGTATTTTTCTTTCCTGGATGGGTTTAGTGGTTACAACCAAATACAAATTTCACCAGAATATCAGGATAAGATCACATTCACCTATCCTTGGGGAACCTATGCCTATAGGGTTCTCCCCTTTGGGTTATGTAATTCCCCTGCTACCTTTCAAAGGGATGTCTTGGCTATTTTCTCTGATTTAACCAACGATTATGTGGAAGTCTACATGGATGATTTCATGGTATATGGGGATGATTTCCAACAGGCATTGGATAATTTGGAGAAGGTACTAGTTAGGTGTAAAGAGACCAACCTCTCACTTAGTCACGAAAAATCGAGAATGATGCTCATAGAAGGAATTGTTCTAGGTCACCACATCTCTGGTACAGGAATAAGAGTGGACCCTGCCAAGATCGACATTATTTCCCAAATCAAGATCTCTAGCTCTCAAAAGGAAATTAGAAGTTTCTTAGGGCGTGCTAGCTACTATAGGAGGTTTATTCAAAATTTTACAAACCTAGCTCCCCCCCTTTTCAAACTGCTAACAAAAGATGCCAAATTTTTTTGGGATGAGCAATGCCTAATCTCCTTTGAAATCTTAAAAACAAAACTTTCAAGTGGCCCTGCTTTGAGAGGTCCAAACTGGTCTCTTCCTTTCCATATTTGCACAGATGCCTCAGATGCCACTTTGGGAGTTGTATTAGGACAAAGGGAAGGGAAGATTCCTTATGCTATATACTTTGTTAGCAAGAACCTCTCACCTGTTGAAGCAAACTATACTATCACAGAAAAATAATTTTTATCAATAGTACATGCCATCAACAAGTTTAGACACTATATCACAGGATACAAAGTTTTTGTGCCCGCTGACCACTCAACTATCATATTTATAATGAATAAACCTGTTACAAATGCTAGAGTGACTAGATGGATTTTGTTACTACAAGAATTCAATATCACTACCATAGATAGGCCTAGGAGAGACAACTTGGCTGCTAATTTCTTGTATAGAATTATTCATATAGGTGACAATACTCCAGTAGATGATGATTTTTCGGATGAGAATTTATTTTCCATTTCTACTTAAACCCCTTGGTATGTAGACGTAGCCAACTATTTGGTAACCAAGAAGCTACCTCAAAGTATGACATCCAGAGAAAAACAAAAAAATATTCAGCTAAGTTCCAACTATATGTGGCATGAGGATAACCTATAATGAACTAGACCTAATATGGTAATCAAAAGATGTGTTCGGGAAGATGAAATGCATGATATCTTAAGAGCCTGCCATGATGGTCCATGTGGAGGCCATTTTGCTGAAAAAAGGACAGCTTACAAGATTCTACAGTCTAGCTATTATTGGCCAACCATCTTCAAGTATGCAAAGAAATATGTGGCCAACTGCGATGATTGCCAAAGAATGGGAAAATTTACAACAGTCGACAAAATGCCACTCCAAGCCCAAGTAGTGATCGAACCCTTTGAAAAATGGGCCTTAGATTTTGTAGGACCTATTAATCCTATGTCCTGCAGGAAAAATTACATATTAGTTTGCATAGACTATGTAACAAAATGGGTAGAAGCCAAGGCTTTGTATTCAACCAATGAACAATCTGTTGTAGACTTTCTCTTTGAGGAAATATTCACTTGTTTCGGGGTACCTCGAGAAATAGTCACTGACCAAGGGACAAAATTCGCCTCAAATTTGGTCAAGGCTCTTACTAAAAAGTACAAGTTCAAACACATAAAGTCTTCTCCCTATCACCCCCAAGCTAATGGCCAAGTGGAATCGACCAACAAAGTGATAGAGGCCATCCTCACTAAGACTGTTCAACCGCATCACAAAGACTGGGCCGATAGGTTACCTGAAGCCTTGTGGGCCTATAGGACAGCTTGGAGAAATACAATAGGCCATACACCTTATGAGTTGGTGTATGGGAAATAGGTACTACTACCCATAGAGTTTCAGGTAAAAACCTTCAGAACTTAGGGATGGACCTGAACGAAGCTCAAAAATAGAGGCTATTACAATTAAACGAGCTTGATGAGATAAGACAAGATTCTCTACAAAGAACCACCTTGATACAAGAGAAAAGGACCAAATGGCATGACAATTACATTAAAAAGAAGTCCTTCTAGTCAGGTGATTGGGCCCTCCTATATGATAGCGGATTCTAAATTTTTAAAGGTAAATTGTCTACCAGATGGATGGGGCCCTATGAGGTTGATATAGTTTATGACAATGGTTCAGTAAGGATAAAGAACATTGATGAAAATAAGACTTCCTTTGTTGTAAATGGGCATCGACTGAAGGTTTATCATAGGCCTCTGTCAAAAGAGGATTTTGTAAAAAATGTTCTTTAGAGTTCTGAAATGCAACTGGTAAGAAAAAAAGTTTCCCCTCCTGATGACCTACCACAGTAAGTTCAATTGCGTAAATTCATCTTCTGTACATAGGTGTGTCATTAGATAAAATATCTCTTTTATTTTTCTAATATAACTAACAAAAACAAAACAAAAGTTGGTTGTGTTCCCATGTAGACAAACAAATAAGGAGGGCATCTACTAGGTGGAGTATTCTTTAAGTTTTTCAGACTCTTTAAAATTGAAAACACCGGCTAGCAGGAACTGGCCCGGGCTCTATAAAAATCCACAGGACAGTATAGAGAGTTTCCTTTAAGTTTTCCAGACTCTGTAAAATTGAAAATACTGGAGAGCATTAACTAATCTGGGCTCGACAAAAATCCACAGAAAAGTAGCAGTTAGGATTATTATTGTTATTTTTGTAATAAAAGAGGAAATGCCAGCAGAAGCTGTGATCACCTTGGTTCCAAAAGAAAAGGGGTTTTGTCATCTCAGTAACTGGTCATTGCAGAATACCCTCCTATTACAGAGCTTTCTTTCATTATTCCTCTACAAAATTTTGGTAACTACATGGTTTTTCAATCGAATTTGATCACAAAACAACAACTATTCCTACAAATCACTGCCACCAGTGTCTGTGTCAAAGAGTTTTTTTTAGCACCAGAAAATAATGATCATCTCTGTGCTTATCTAGCACCAATGATCACCTCTATGTTTATCCGGTACCAAGGGCCACCCCTGCACCAAATCATCTCGTTATGCTTATCCGGTACCAGATCCTATCTGGTATTAAAGGAGAGACCCTGTGATATTCCGGTACTAATTACAAAATCTACACACAGGTGATCCTGTACTAGTTCCAACGCTGCACACAGGTGATCCGGTAATGGTAAGGATGTGACTGGTAGCTCTCATCATATTTCCAAGTTGTTGTTCAATTATTAGTGCAAGGACATACAGATTCAACATTTTTCCGTTTTATTTTAAGGAATTAGACTAAATATGCATTTAAAAACATCTGTTTTCTCTCGTATCATGACATACCCTTTCTTTCATGAACCTTTGAAAAATCCTCGACCACATTTCCGTAAGATAAGATGTCCTTGTACCCTGAAATATTAAGAGTGCAAGGTCATGATGTCTCTTACCAGATCAAACTCATACTCCCTCTGTCTATCAGTTAACTAAAACACATAAACTTATGATGCGCTAATGTACTATATGAAATGACATGAACCACGTCTCTAAGCATATCGAATAATAATCCTAGACGATTCTACACTCACGAGTCCCCATCATAATGACCACACCTTTCCATGAATATTGTCCAACATCAAATTTCCCACGAGTCCGTAAGCCGTTAGTGGATCTGACCTGCCTCACCATATCATTATGATTATTGATGTGAATATTGTAATCTACACTTCCATCTATAAATTCTCCTCTGTATGGCTTCGCCATCCAGATGAGCATTATTTACCGTTGCTGTCACACCATCTACAGACATCCCATGCCTTCGTATCCCTTGCATATTTTTCCCCGTCCGGTACTCTATCATAGCCTACGCTTATCTGGTACTCAACTCTTGATCCTCTGTCTGTGCCTCATCCACCTAAGAGAATTGTTTAAACCAACATGGGGTCAACATGAATGAACCCATATTTCAATTATATAGGGAAACAACATAATATCAGGCTTGCAAGGAGAAATATGAATAGGCATGGTGGGTGCCATTTTTGGACAAGTTTAAAGGCCATCATGAGGTAATTTCTCTTTCCTTCACACATACATATGATGGAGGAAGTGTGTAGTTTGGAGACATAAAACTAACAATTACAGAAGCCACTATATCAAAATCTACAGGTCTCCCCATGGCTGGAGAAGAATACTTCAAGAGGGTGATCGTTTACAGGAAACTCTGTCAGAAATTCCTCAAATCAGATCATAAAGACCCCAATTGGACTAAGGTCATCCCATGAAGCTACGTCAAAGAGGAATATTGGATGATTCTCATAAGTCTGCAAAAATTCCTTACCTATGAAGGAAGGTATGCAGTGACTTTCATTTATCATTTGAAGCTCTTATCACATTTCGAAGGAGGACCACAAATTAATTTTCCCCACTTCTTATGGATGAGTTTAAATAACATGGTGAGAGGGGTGAGGTCAGTTTCCAAGAAACCATAAACTAGCCTTCATCACCATGGTTTAATCAAAATTTTGGTTGTTCATGATTTAAGGACATAAGGTGGTAGTTGGAAACAATTACTCCAACTGAATTTTTCTCAAGGAATATCCAAATCTGTTGAGGTACAGGAGGCAGGGATACACAGTGAGGGTTCAAGAAGAAAGGAAAGGAAATATAGAAGAACGACATAATGAATCAAAGTGGGCATTGTCATGCCCAACTCATCTCAACCCACTGAGAAATCAGTGATAGAAAAGTATGACATAGGGGAATCTACTACATCGAGGAAGAGGAGAGCCACCCAATCCCAAAAAACGAGCCCTACCTCGATTCAAAAGGATAAAAGACAAAAGGAAGACTCTGAGCTAGGAGGATGATCAGACAACATTCTTGAAGTAGCCATGGAGGTGTCATTAGAAACAGCCAGCCAAGTAGAGAAGAGCCCTAACCTCAACTTACAACGCAAGAAAAGGTCTACACAGTCTAGATCAGTCCTGCGCCCTAAAGACCAACTATCACGAAGTAAGAAACAAAATAAAGAGGAAACAGATCAACAAGAGATTTCATGTAAGGAAACTTTCAAACCCCTCTGGAATCCCCTAAAGAATTGAAAATTATTCTGGAGGAAGTTATTTGGTCTTCCCAAGAATTGGGATGTGAATTGAAAGAAACTGCTAAGGTGGCAAGTGGAAATAAAAAGAAGCTCAAAAAACAAAGCCACAGATTCCAGAACCTATGCCTCAATATTCCAGGGTAGAAACACGGGTTGATTAGCATAAGAAAACCCCAGAATTCACAACTCAAGGCCTCCAGATTGGGATCAAATCAACACAGAAGAAAAAGGTGGCCAGGCCCATGACCGGTGTTAAGATTAAGAAAAGAAAGTTGTTTGAGGAAACTCCTACCCCTATCAATAAATATATGAAAGTCTCACTGCCTACATGAAGGACCACTAGAATCATGGCCAAACAAGCGATAGTTCCAAATATACCTTCTCTTCAAGGGGAACCTATGGAAATTCCAAGTTCTCCAGAAAGAGGAAGTGCTATTAGAACCAGACGATACCTATCATTTTCATGTATGAAGTAAAAGACTGTTGATCCAATTTACCAGTTGAATTAATGTAAAATATATTTTATGTCAATTCTTGAATGTGAGTGAAAATCCTTAGTCCATTACTTTCTTAAGAGGTTCCTTGTTGGTTCGGTAAGGGCCCACCGCCCCAACCAAGGTAAACCTCCTTATATACGTTCTGTGTGTTTGTGTGGATATTTTACAATAGTGTATGTGTGTGATTGATCTTTAATTTATTTTCAGAGTTCAGTATTGAGTTAATCATTTTGGATTGGTATGAATAAGCAGGTGCTATATCGAATAGATACTTCATTCTCAGATGTTGAAGATGGCCATTTAATTATTTGAAGTGTGGACTGATATCTTGAGTTTATGATTGTAGTAGATTTAGTATATCAAGGAATCATACTACTTTATATCTCATCTTCATGCTCTGCAATAAAGTCTCTCAGTTATACTGGATATTCCTTGTGCTGGTTTGATTGAATTACATGAAGCTGGAGTTGGTTTTGATTTCAAGAATGATTGGAATTGATTGCTAGTTACTATTTTGATTGCTATAGGTGACAAGATTCTTAAGTTCTTCCCTTTAATTCATGAGCCTGAAATGAACAGACTTGTTTCTTTAGGACAACATCTCTTTGATTGGTTGTTTGTTTAAATTTCATTATCAGTTTTCTCTTCTAAGTTTAAAGATATTTGAAGTATTTAAAAATCTTAGAGACAATTTTTTTATGTTATTAGTTATTTCCTATGTGCAACAGACTTAGGTAGGTTACCTATTCTCGACACATATAGTGTAAAAAATATTTTGATTACGAATCCCAGATTGGCATTTAAATGAGTGTAAGATATATATTGAACATATTTATAAACCAACAGACCCGATGTCTTATCTCAAATGGTTATTTCAAGATTTCACACTTCAAGTGCTTTAGGATTTCGGGCACTTCGACAGTTTAGACCTTTTTCTCTAGCGCTATACTTCGCACAATTTTGGACTCCCGAAAGCTCGTGAGCCACTAATTCAATATTCACATGGGATCTCCACCATTGAAAATTGAGCCCGCCTACTTGAAAGATTAAAATTGCCTCCTGCTTGCACGTCAAGCCTGAAATGGACTGGTATGAAAGAAGTGCTTTGACACTTCCTGTGCAGACCATGAACTTAGATGAAATCGTGCCTCTTGAAAACTATATGTGATAACAGTTAGGGTTTTTTTAGTGCACTGTTGAACCATTGAACCCTGGGTCTGCCCCTGTGCCAACAAATGGTTTCGATGCCGTGACTGAAACTGTGGTTGCTGGGACCTGAAACTGTGATTGCTGGGAAATGAAGAGAACATAAATTTCTATGCATAGATATATTTTTGTAGTGCGTAGTATTATACTTGACTTGCGAAGCTCTGTTCTAAGAAAGAAACCAGATTTGAAGAAAAGAGGTAAGATCTTAAATCTTTTTTCTCTGGTAAAGGTAAGATAAGTGGAAATGTTTTCTTCTAAAGTATGAATCTAGGTATGTTTGATAGATTTTGTCCTAGCCTAAATGCTAGGGCACATTTAGAAGAAAGAGTTGATCTGTATAAATTTGATAGAAATAGAGAAAAATATGTTATTCCTATGCATAGAAATAATTTTTGGACTAATAAGTGGATGAACGAATCTAGAAAGAATTTTTGTAGATTGCAGATCCAACACTGTGATCCCAATGTGCAGTACAGGGAAGGTTGGGGCTCATTTAAAAGAAAGAGAGGAATAACACTGTGTTATAATTGTAGAAGATCAGGACATCTTGCTAAGGAATGCCTTGGTATAGGTCCTATGTGTCTTTGTTGTAAATTTATTGGTCATGAGGTGAGGATTTCCCAAGGATGATTGCTAAAATTGAAAATATGAACATGAGACAAGAAAACTATAAAGAAGGTCAAGAGACTAAGGATATGTTAGAAAATCAGAAAGAGAAAGAATCAAAGAAAGCTTAGACTATGTTAGTACAGTTAAAACAAGCAATGGATGACCACAAGGATGTTAGTTTGTCAGAGATCTTGAAAGAAAAATAGTGTATAGTCACAAGAATAAAAGACTTTGACATAGACTGTGTATTGGATGAAGAAACACATGTGAACATTATGCTAGAAAACACTTGGGAAATTTTGGGAAAGCCTGCTATGATACCCTCATTGGGAAGGATAGGCTTGTTTAAAGGAAATATGATAACCATATGTGGAAGAGTTACTAACATACCTATGATTTCTCATGAAACATCGACTGGAGAAGAGTTCAAAGTCATTAATTTTATTGAGAAACCACCCCTTTTCCACTTTTCTTAGGAAAGACTTGGATTGAGAAGGATCAGATCAAAAGGAAAGCAGAGGAGGAAGCCACATAATAGACAAATCAAGAACTAAGGGACCTCATAACTAGAAAAATAGAGCAACTAATAGAAGAACAAGAGGATAAGTCGAAGCAACAAAGGGAAAGAGAGTTGGTTGTCAAATTTGAAAGAAAGCATGAAGGTTTGAAGGACCTATCCATACAAGAAGAAAGTATGTCCACCTGGGACCTAATATGAAGAGAAGTATTACCTTTGAAACCTTTGAAAGAACATCAACATCGCGAAGTCACTATGCTACAAAAATATAATCATAAGAATGGAAAGAGGAATCTAGAGACTCAGAACACAGGAAAGAAGGAAAGGAAACTCAGTAAGAAGAAAACCAAGCTAGAAAAACTGCAGGAGGCTCCAGAAAAGACTTCGCAGGAGGCATATCTACCGAAGTTGAACCTCGTAGGAATAGCAAAACCACATAGAATGGGACTTCACCATGAAAAAACTATATGACCGTTGGAGGCACCTTGACCATTAGAATAACACTCCAGAATGGCTATAAACGCAGTTATTGACAGAAAAACTGTCATTGGACCATTGGGACCATGCCATAACAAAATGATTCACATTGATTGATGCATTCCTGCCTGCTGGAGGAATCCATTACGCTTCTTTTTTATTTAACCCTTCGGACGCTGCGTCGGGACCACATTTTTCCACCTATGATTATCTAAACTAACAGAGAATTGATTGCATATCGTGCTATGATTTCTAGACCTTGCCATCCATTTGATTACCTCACTTGTTTGCTCGCCAAACCAATCTATTTGATTACAAGTGTGAATTTTGGGCAAACATAGCACGTTAGAGAAGTTTGTGGAGGATATTATCATGAATCGCATGGATAAGAGAGTTATTTCTATAGGAATACAGGCGTCGTTGACAAGAGGATTGCAAGCATCCCTCTCGACTAGACGTCGTTCCAACGGTACTATTGAAAAGAGAAGCAAGCACCTCGATGTTCTGGTTAACGTGAATCAGATCCCATCGGTCTTTCCATATTATATACCGCCTTTGGCTAGCATGGTTAACCATGACAATATCCCATGTGAATTTGAGTACATGCTGATCACTGCGTACATCCAGAAGGGGATACGCATAGTTGGACCCCAGTTAGGACACATCCCAACTCTAAAGAACAACGACTTTAACCTCAAAGGCAGGAAGAAATATGCGATGTTCGTGCCACATAGGTATTTGATGAAGACGACTAGGAAGAAATCATGCATATTCTCCCAACCATGGATTAAGGAGCTTGCACAATCAATGATCCTGAATGGAATGAAGATTCCTCACTTTGGCCAACATTAGGAAGTTAACGCTTGCATTAAAATCCTCCTGACGTGCTATCATAGAGGATATCTATGGCTAAAAATGCTTGTCACTATGGATTTGGCATTGTTCCACCTCATTACAAGACTGAGCATGTAGGGATCAAACCCTCAACAGTTCTACCCAGAGAAGACTTCAGATTGCTCCCTCGCACATGCATAAAGGAGGATTATGGCGATGTAGAGAAGGGAAAGCGAGGCTACAAGGTAGCCTCCATCTAGGATGGTGTAGTGTGCCTAGAATGTTAGCTTATAGTTGGTAAGAGTGTCAGAAAGAACTGTCCCACCAGGTCACTAGATTCGTAGTAGACCTCACAGGGAAGTGTGTGGAGGGGATGCAAATGAAGTGAGTGAGTTACCTCGTCAATGAGTTGGAGAAGGACTGTCACGGAGTGCAAGATTAGGGCTATGAATTACATTTTAGTTGGCTATTGGTAGTGATCAAATTTGTTGCTTGGCAGATGTCGGAAGGAGTGAAATTTCCATAAGTTGAGCCATTGGATCCATTGGCCACGAGGTTCGCCACCTTGTGGTATACAAATGATATGTCAAAGTAGTGGTAGTCAAACATTGTCTTCCATTCTTACTACCAGTAGCTGAAGCGTGCTATTGAAGAATTACCACGCATGACCCCGAACACATTGCATCAGTACAGACTGCTAGTGAAGTTCCACGTAAATCCACACTTTATCTACATCACCACACACAGGGATGAGAGTAAGGAGGAATTGCAATCCTATTATAAGTTGACCGATGAAGATATGGAGGAAATCACCAAAGAATGGCCAACAGAGTTCCTATTACGAGTTGAGGATGCATAATTGTCTGACCTTGACATCATTGGAAGTCCCTTGGTCACCCAGGTCGAACATGATGGACAGACTAGCATGAATAAAAAGAAGAAAAATAAGGAAGTGCAGAACATAGAAACTGATGACAAGGATAGCACCTTAGAGTAAATCAATCTTGATTCACTTGCAAGAGGAGGAGGATATGAAGTGAAACAAGAAGGAGGGGAAGAAGGAGAAAAGAAAGGAAAAGGTGAAGTTACACTTCCAAAGGACCCCCCTACTGAGGTCGAAACATCAAAGAAGCGGAAGGTTTCTCTGCAGAAACCCTCATCAAGAAAGAAGACATGTGCTAGTAAGCCCAAGATGAATTCCATGCTCATAGAGGATGATGCCGATCTAATCATCATAGTTGTGGAGGATGCTTCAAAGGATATCTTGTAGAGTTATGGAGCAAAGTAGGAGATGTTGTATGAGAGAAGAGAGAAGGAGCTGAAGGATATACAACAAACCATCCATTCGAGCCACACAGTACCTACTGCACATTCTTCATCGAAAATTGTAGAATGGGGGGATGAGCCCACCCAATTATGAATATTAACAGATGCAATAGAGGCTAAACTTCAGCGAGCCTAAGAAGAAAAGGAGAAGGCTACAGAAACCATGAAGCAATAAAAGGAGAAGGTCTTAGAGAAACTTCTAGTTGCGTAGAAGGAGAAAGTTGAATTGCAGGCGATGTTCGAGGAGGACAATGCAAAGGTACAAAAAGAAAAGGACCAACTACTCGCAGAGCATACCGCAATCAAATAGGAAGTGACTAAATCACTTCTCTCTGTGCCAGGGTTGGCATAGGAGGAAGAAGAGTCAATTGAGATTCAAGTGGGGAATCTTGCTGAGGCCATTCAACAAATTCAAGCGAGAGTAATAGAGTTAGAACTCCAAGAAGTGTCAAGCACTCTGCAAGAAGTGCATGATCAGAGAGTGAAAGTCGCTAGAATATCAGTTGGAAGGATCAAGGCACTCACATCAGAATGTAAGAAATTAATTAATCATAGTGCATAGACCTACGAACACCTCACAAAAGATCCAGAGATGAGAAAACTGGAAGCACAACTCCAGGAGGTGCAGTAGTAGGCATCCATCATGCAAGCGCAGATGAAGTCACTCATTCTAGTTGAGAAAATGAAGAGATCACAGGAGTAGCACGTAGTCCAAAAAAAAATTACTACCATCCAGAGAAAATCCATGGAGGTTATACATATATTACAACTGGTACAGGATGAAGCCTGTACGATTTTTGAAGATATTGAAGGACAAGGCTCGCAGGTAGACCAAGTAGTTATGATAGTGTAATAACGCCTAGAAGGCCTGTTACAGAGCAAGTGATTCAGGATTTCTTCGAGCATGAGGCTTCGATGA
Source organism: Picea engelmannii (assembly GCA_009831015.1). Lineage (NCBI taxonomy): Eukaryota > Viridiplantae > Streptophyta > Pinopsida > Pinales > Pinaceae > Picea > Picea engelmannii. Next base: position 61,411 of record ML798746.1, on the reverse strand, counting down.
AGAATCAAGTCGAGACATATTGAGCTAAGCTTGAGGCCTTTGAAGGAGCGTTGCCCATATTTGAGTGACTCAAGATGAGTCGCATGTGAGTGTTGGGGGCCTGTTGGCCCTTGACCAAGTTTTGAGGAAACATTGGTCATGTTTGACCACTTTTGGGACTTTGACAGGCTGGTCGAAGATGGAGCTCCCAAGAGAAGTTGATATCATGGGATATCGTGCAAGATACTAGATATATAAAATATGCAGAACATAAATAAAATGATAGAAATGGCAGAATAACAGTAAAATATCCAGCATAATCTTCACAATACACATAAATGATATACGAAATAGCAATAGAAAAGCACTTTGATTCAGAAAGAAATGTTCACAGGCCTCTTCAAGGGGGCAACCTCCAGTCGAGCAGCGCTCTGTTACAATAATATCCAAGATAGGGTTTTCATACCCTCAACCCTTATTTATACTAAATATGTCTATTAAGAGAAGCATCTAGAGGAATATCCTTCTAGAAGCGAAATCTTCTATTAGGTCTTCTTACATCCACCTTATTCTATTTTATTGAAAGGCCTTATTAATATTGACCTTTATTACATCCAAATACATTGATCTACCTATGTGTGGGTTAGTACCTTAACATGTCCACCCCCTTAAAAAAAACCTTGTCCTCAAGGCTTGAGATGTGGAAACTGCTGCAAAATGGTAGCTGGTTCCCAAGTGGCATCTGTTGGAGTCATATCTTTCCACTATACTAGCACTTCCTTGATGGTTCTCTGACGCAGGCGACGCTTCCGCTAGTCCAAAACTGCTTCTGGTTGTAGCCAAATGGATCCTTCTTCAACTAACTCTGGAAGGTTGGTTTGAATTTGGCACCTGGTTCCAATCACCTTCTTCAAGCATGAAACATGAAAAATAGGATGTAGCTTCGACTGACTGGGAAGAGCTAACTAATATGCGACTTGTCCCACACGCTTGAGAACTGTGTAAGGGCCATAAAATTAGGGTGCTAGCTTCTGACACTGCTCGGCCTTGAGGGAAGTTTGCTTATATGGTTGCAGTCGCAGAAACACCTGATCCCCTTCTACAAATTGACGTTCAGAGAGACCTTGATATGCTTGCTGCTTCATTCTATTCTAGGCCATGACCAAGTTTTCTTTAAGGGTATGAAGGATATCCTCTCAGACTGTAAGTGTTTGGTCAACCACCTGGACCTTCGAGGTACCCGGTAAGTATGAGAGAACTGAAGGTGGCTTCTGTCCATACACTGCTTCAAAAGGATTCATGCGAGTGGCTGTATGGTATGTAGTGTTGTACCACCATTCGGTGAGGGGTAACCATTGAGCCC
>ML798746.1:28526-41489 GCA_009831015.1 Picea engelmannii | reverse complement strand
GAGCACAAGATTAGAAGAGCCCTAACCTCATCATCAAAGTCCACTTTTACAGAACTTAGTTGATTAGTAACCGTATTAAATTCATTTAAATGATCTGCAATAGACCCACCTTCTAACATCTTCATATTAAATAATCTCTTCATCAGAAATACCTTATTCAACGTCGAGGGTTTTTCATACAATTTGGCCAACGCGTCCATCAAAACCTTCATTGTCTTTTCTTTCGAAATATTGAAAGCCACCGATGCTGCCAGGCTCAGCCATATCATTCCTAGAGCCTTTCTATCAATAATTTCCCATTCTTCGTCCTTCATGGCCGCCTGCTTCTTTGTTACTCTGCTCAATGGTAGGAATAGATTCTTCTGATATAAATAGTCTTCCATCTGCATCTTCCATAACTGGTAGTTTTGGCCGTTAAATTTCTCAACCCTAAACTTTCCATCTTCCGACATTGCTCCCTCTCGAACCAGGAACCCTCTTTTCCTGCGAGTTACCTTATGCTATAATACCAGTTGTTAGAAAAACAGGACCGCGAAGCAATAAAATAAAACAAATGTAGAAACAAAACACAAAAGACACAATACAAGAGAGACACAGATTTACGTGGTTCACCCAGTGTGGGCTACGTCCACCAGAGAAATTGCCAGGTCCTTCCTTTATTATTATCCAGCAAATGAAGGGATACAATCTACAACAAAACCCGTTGTAACTTCCTCTTCTTTCTCTCACAGTCTCCTCTCTCAGAATACAATATTCACCACCATCCATAGCCGCGATCCATTTCCCTCATAAAAGAGGGTTGCCTTCGAGGGAAAAAAACCCTAACATAATCTTTACCGTTAGATCTGCAACCTTATAATGAACGGTCCAGATTTACAATGAAATTACAATATACTTTTACAAGGCAATTTTTTCTTCGGGGGCTTCGCCCCCGAATCCCCGCTGGGGGCCCACTTTCCCCCAGACCCCCCAGTCGGGGGGATAGCCCCCCCGAACCCCGTAGAGGGGGTACCCCCCTCTGCACTCCCCCGCATGGAAGAGTGTACATACTTCTGGGGTGTAAATACTTCATGGGGTATAAACAAGGCTGAAAGCAAGGACCTCTGAATCAGGAAGATAATCAGGCTCCACAACCAACAGATGCCTTGAGACTCTTTAGCTCCTCTGGCAATCACACTGAGGCCTCTTTGATTTTTCTGTGCAAAAAAAATTAGTGGTATCTAGCGGTTACACTGTGAACCTTTTGAGCCTTATGCCTTTGGCACCTTTCACCTTTCCTTTCACATGTGGCCTCAGGTGGTGACCACATGCCTATTTAGAAGGCACTTTCGCGATTCACATTTCTACAATTCTTGTTGTGAGTCATCTCGACTCTGCAAGTCGCAATCTCCGAAATGGAGATTAGCTTTGTGCTAGCTTTTCCCTTGAGCCTTCATTGATGTGACCATAGGTTGTGACCAGGGGCCAATTCTGAACATGCATTTTACATTTCGTGTTTCGAGGATTTTGTGATGAGTCGTCTCGACTCTCCATGTCCCAAACTCCGAAATGAAGCTTGTCTCTTCGAGATATTCTCTACAACTCTTTGACGATGTGACCACCAGTGGTGACCAAGCACTTATCCATAAATCACTTTCGCAATTTCACATTTCGGCATTCCTATGATGAAGGGTCTTGACACTCCAAGTCGCAATCACCAAAATGGAGCTTGGTTGCACTAGCTCCTTCCTCCATCTTCCACAGATGTGACCACTGGCTGTGACCACAACCTTATTTGAAAACGCATTTTGGCATTTCAACATTTCTGTGATGAAGTGTTTCGATAGTCCAATTCATGAACCCCGAAATGATTTGAAGGTATTTCAGCATTTCACATTTTGACATTTCGACATTTCTGTGATGAAGTGTTTGACACTCCAAGTCACAAACCCTGAAATGATCTTAAGGAATTTCGACGTTTTGCATTTCACAACTTCGGGACTCCTGTGATGAAGAGTCTTGACTCTTGACTCCTCCAAATCTCGGTATCTGAAACTCTAAAATGAAGTCAGATCAACGGTCCACAATCTTTTTTATTCGACGGTCCAGATCTTTTCACAATTTCGCATATCGCGAGTTCCTGCCGTGAGTTGCTTCCTTGACTCCTCCAACTCCCGGTATCTGAAACTCTAACACATCGTGGTTTTGCATTTCATTATTTCATCATTCTTGTCATGCATTTCCTTGACACCTCCAACTCCTGGTATCCGAAAATCTGAAATGGAGGTTAAGTCATGGTTTCACATTTCGTGATTTTATGCCGTGAGTTTCTTCCTTGACTCCTCCAACTCCCGGTATCCAAAACTCTGAAATGGAGTCATATATATGGTCCACAATCTCCCTTTGATCAACAAATCATATTGAGTCGTGGTTTCGTATTTCACAATTTCGTCGTTCTTGTTGTGAGTGTTCTTGACACCTCCAACTCCCGGTATCTGAAACTCTGAAATGGAATTAGATCAATGGTCCATGATCTCCCTTTGATAAACGACTCATATTAAGTTGTGGTTTTTCATTTTTCAATTTTGGCATTCTTGTCATGAGTGTCCTAGACACCTCCAACTCTCGGTATCCAACACTCCAAAATGGGTATTAAGTCGTGGTTTTACATTACACGATTTTCTGCTGTGAGTTGCTTCCTTGACTCCTAGAGTTTACGCTTCTGAATGGGATCCAACGATCACTTGTTGAACTTTCCATTGCCATGCCATTATCCCCGCACTGCTGGTTGTTATCTTTGACATCAATGACAAACATGCATACTTTGCACTATCTCTTCTGATCTTATCGAGCTTTCTCTGTTGCGTCTTCCCAAAATACTTTTGGTGCCCGCCTGACACATTCTTCCTGTACTTAAGCCATCATCATTGTTGTACTTGCCATCAATGACAAGAATACGCTGCCTGTAAAACATGCCAACAATATCCCCCTTTGTCATTGATGGAAACAAAGGAACCCAAACTCTTTTCTCCCTCTTTGACATCAATGTCAAAGAAAACACGCTCCCCCTGAGTTGTTGTAGTATTTTTATGAGGTATCAGATGTTAAACCAACACAAACTCCCCCTGACAGGATGGACTCTCTTATTTGAGTCCTGCAGAATATTTGTATCTAAACCAGAGTCTTCTCCTTCTGATTCTTGGACCTGTTCATCTTCAACTTCCATTGTATCCTCTGTAGAATACTCAATATTTCTCACCTCTCTTATTGGGACTCCTTCATCAACCTTTTCTTATCATAACTGGATGACTCCCCCTGTCACTGTTCTCTTTGCTTATGACTATTTTCCCCCTTTGTTCCTAAAAGGTTAGCTTTCCTTGACAATGTATTTCCTCTTGTTATCTCTACAGGATGTCATGTATATCATTTTGTAAAACAAAATATTGTTGTTGAAGATGCTGTTGTCCTACTGAAACACTGCGTAATTGTAGCTTGTACTTTTTAAATAACCCTTGGATCTCCCCATTGATTTTCATCGATCTCTATTATTGCAATTTCATTTTTCTTCCATGATGCATACAATCCAAGGCTTTTATGACCATATTCAATCACAATAAAAAACCGCTACAACCACTCTCATACCTGCTTTTCTTTTTCACAGATGAAGGACCTGCATCAGGTTTCTTAGGAGTACTGATTTCTTCCTTGTTGTATCCAATACCAGATTTGTCATTTGGTGATCTCTGACTATCCAAGAGCTTATCCAGGGTCATGGAGCTGTTTAAGAACTTGCTTTGGGTTTTTGACTTCTCAACCTTCAAAACATCAGCTTCCATCTTATGACATGATTCTTCTTCTGCTTCTTCCATGGGATAGATGCTATCTGAACATTATTTTATTGTATCTGTGTCTTCTTCTTTACTTGCAGAGGAGGATTCAATATCAACATCATTAATTTTCCTTATGCCTTTATTCACCACTTGTTTTGAGTTTACATTTGCCTTACACTCTTTGGACGTGAACACCTCTTCACTACCTTTGTCACACTTTTGACTTGTACTGAGCAAATTATGTTTCAGACCATCCACAAGCAGAATGTACTGGGCATCTCCTTTGACATTACTCAAACTCACCATCCCTCTATCCTTTATTTTACCTGGTTCATCATTTTCAAGGATCACATTTCCTATTTTTCTTTTAGTTATTGACAGAATCTTATCCTTGTCTCCAGTCATGTGCTTGGAACATCCACTGCCTATATTCCCATAGGCCTTTTGTTTTGGAGTTTAAAGTGCTAGACCACCTTTTTCACTATCTTTCCTTTTCCATGTGCTGGCCTTTCTATCTAAGAACTTTATCCTTGGATCTGCTTTGTAATTCTTCATATGGTAGTTTGCAGCTTTGTGGCCAAAGTTGTGACAGCTATAGCATTCAATGTCATTTTTCAATAGGTCAAAGTTATTGTTGCAGCATTGTCTACTCATTGACTTTTTCATATTTCTTGACCTCCTCAGTTGCATGTCTCTAGACTTAATTTGGCAATTTGCAATCTGTGATGATTTGTTACTTGGATGTATCATTTTTTGTTGTGGCAGATATTTATTCCTTGGAAATATTAATTGGTCATGTCTAAGTCTTAAGGAACAATTTACAACTTTGTGACCAAAATTAGAACAGTAGAAACAATATCCATAGAAAAATTCTTTGTACCTGGAAAATGGTTGTCTTCTTTGAGAAAATTGATTTCTTCCATGCTGATGATTTCCTTGAGTAGGGAGTGTATTATTTCCTTGTTCTACAGATTCAGTTCTGGCACCTTTTTCTATACTTCTCTTGGGCGGTTGATTATCTTCCTTTGTTTCTGCAGGTTTGTTGTTGTCATTGGTTGTAGATTTGACAAACTTGATGAAGTATTTGTTTCTTGGATGACCACTACTTGATCCCTCTTCATAACCCAACCCTATTTTCAACTTTGGATTCCTTTGCTGATTTAGAATGGTGGCTAATCCTTCTGAGGCTTTGATACTTGACAAATTCTGATGATACAAGGCTTGAAACTTCTCCAACTCTTTCCTAGTTTTCACTACTTCTTCTTCCAGAGCTTTACATCTTGCCTTATTTTCTGATAACTGTTGTTTCAGAATGTCCTCAATTTTATTTGCCTCTTCTAATTCCACTTTTAGCAGGGCAAAGTCTTCATCAGGCTGTTTACTGTCTTTCTCAAACTGTATCAACGATTATTTTTGCTTTCTGTTCTTAATTATGAGTCTGTCAATATCTTCCAGTGCATTTATCAATTATTCTTCCATATCAACCACAACTTCTTCTTCATTAGCCTCACTTCTTGTGATTTTATTAGCATAATCATCTTGGGCCATAATCATGAAGTCATTGTCCTTATCTTCATGTGAGGAGTCACTATCTGTGTCTTCTGAAGAGTTAACATCATTTACACATAAACTTTTCTTTTTTCCAAATCTCTTAGGTTTGAACTTCTTTTCACCTTTAGAGTTCTGATCATGTTTCTTGTGTAGACATTTATTTGCAAAATGACCTATCTTACCATAGTTGAAAAATTTGAAGGGCAACTTACCTTGGTACTTTCTTGATCCTTTCTTTAGTCTTCTCACGATTTTTTCTTCAATTTCATCAGGCTTAGAATCTTCATTCTTATCTACTTTAAATGATGCTTCTCTAGAGGTGGGTTTATCTGTAACTATCCTCATTTCATATGCAGTCAACGTTCCTAGAAGTTGATCAAAAGACAAAGAATTTATATCATTAAGTTCTTCTATAGCTGAGAGCTTTGGGTTGAACCTATCTGGCAGAGATCTCAAAATTTTCTAAACTAAAGAGGGTTCCTCAATTTTTTCACCAAGTTCTTTCATTGCATTTACTAGTTCTTCAACTCTCAGAAAATACTTCCCAATGGTTTCATCTTCTTTCATCTGTATCTTTTCAAACTGTACTCTATAGGTTTGAAGCTTGGCATCTTTTACCTTCTCATTACCTTCATAACTGCTAATGAGTTTTTCCCACATTTCTTTGGTAGTTTGAATATGCATCACCTTTACAAACTCGGCTTCTACAAGTCCATTCAAGATATCATTCATTTCCTTAGCATTAAAGCTAAATTCTAACTTATCATCCTTGGAAGCTAGCACAACATGATTTATGTATCCAGTCTCTACTACATCCCAAACATCAACACCTAAGGCCATTAGGTATGTTCTCATTCTAACCTTCTAGAAGGAAAAGTTTGTTCCATTGAATAGAGAGGCCTTATTGGTTGAATTTACTTCATGGCTTGACATGTTTAAGCTCTAGGATCTACCCTTATATAAAAGGGGATAGATCTTATACCAATTGTTGGACAACTGAGAGTGGGGGGGGGTGAATCAATTGTTACCGTGCTCAAACAATTATGCTTATTTTAAACTCTTTACATAGCACTCAATGACAATCACAATAATGCAGGGAAGTAATCAATAGAACATTCAACATCATTCACACATATGAGATACACAGAGGCAAATATTTCTTGAGGAAACCCATAAAGGGTAAAAACCTCTTCTTCTTTATATGATAAGTAATATTTACATTCTGTACATTATCATACTTATAAGAACCAACTCATTATGAGGCTACAACCTCTATTTTGCAAGATGCTACTTGCTAAGAGCACCAATTCTCTGGATTCTCTAGCATCCACTAGAAGGAAGCACCGACTCCCTAGTTTCTCTAGCACCCACTAGAAGGAAGAACCAACTCCCTAGTTTCTCTAGCACCCACTAGAAGGAAGCACCAATTCCCTAAGAGTTCCAGCACCAACTAGATGGAAGCACCAACTTCTTAAGAGTTTCAGCACCAACTGGATGGAAGCACCAACTTCTTAAGAGTTCCAGGACCAACTGGATGGAAGCACCAACTTCCTAAGAGTTCCAGAACCAACTAGATAGAAGCACCAACTTCTAGTTACACATGCACCGACCTGTATATCAGAGAACCAATGTTCTCCCTTACACCACCCTGCCACCCTGGTTTCTCTAGATGCAACTAGATGGAAGCTACAACTCCCTGTTTTAAAGCACCCACTCGAACCTATGAGGACAACAATCCTCCCTAACACCTCCCTACCACCCTGAAATATCAATCTTTGCTACTAAAACTTATTACAGTGATATAATGTTCATCAATGGATTACCAGTCTCATCACTATTCTGCTACACTGCCCTGCTCTGTCTGCCTCACTATCTTCCTGCACACATGCCTTGCGCTTTTTGTTCTTCTGCCTTTTATGCTCTGTGCGCCATGTCCATTCAATGCACCATTACTCTTCTATGTATTTCATCTATTGCACACTGTCTGCTTCTACACACTTGAATCACTCTCAACAACGACCCTCATCTCTTCTTTATTTTACATTCTCATAGTCTCTATGCACCTTGTGCATGCCATATGCACAATTCTTTTGCATGCTCCTGCTCACGCCATTGTTCTCCACATCGGGATATACACTACCACTCCACATTACCATCGCTTCACTCCCTTGAGCATCAACACACTCTCTCTATTTTTCATGTTCTCCTCATGTCGATTCCTCTTCCTGATCATAATGGCAATTCCTCATCTTTTTTGGTGGTTATACCCATGCGTTCATCATCATTGGGTGTTATGATGAGATTCCTTAGCCTGTCTAGTAGTCAAGACTCTTCATCTTCTCTATCATAGTCGAGCTCATCCTCTCTGTTACAGTTACATGCTTCAACCCTCTTCCATCTGTCAATCGCCTCTATGAACAATCTTCATTCCACTGGCAGATTCCTTGAGACTCTTCAGCTCCTCTGGAAATCACACTGAGGCCTCTTTGATTTTTCTGTGCAGAAACAATCAGTGGTTTATGGAAGTTACACTGTGAACCTCTTGAGCCTTATGCCTTTGGCACCTTTCACCTTTCCTTTCACATGTGGCCTCAGGCGGTGACCACATGCCTGTTCAGAAGGCACTTTCATGATTCACATTTCTACAATTCCTGGTGTGAGGCATCTCGACTCTCCAAGTCACGATATCTGAAATGGAGATTAGCTTCATGCTAGCTCCTCGCTTGAGACTTTGTCAATGTGACCATAGGTTATGACCAAGGGCCAATTCTGAACACGCATTTCACATTTTGTGTTTCGTGGATTCTGTGATGAGTCGTCTCAACTCTCCATATCCCAAATTTCGAAATAAATATTTTCTCTTCAAGCTCTTCTCTACAACTCTTCGACAATATGACCACCGACGGTGACCAAGTGATTATCAATAAAGCGCTTTCACAATTTTGCATTTCAGCATTCCTATGATGAAGGGTCTCGACACTCCAAGTCGCAATCATCGAAATGGAGCTTGGTTGCACTAGCTCCTTCCTCCATCTTCCGCAAATGTGACCACTGGCTGTGACCACAGCCTTATTCAAAAACACATTTCATCATTTCGACATTTCTATGATGAAGTGTTTCAACACTCCAAGTCACGAACCCTGAAATGATCTGAAGGTATTTCGACGTTTCACATTTCGACATTTCGACATTTATGTGATGAAGTTTTTTGACACTCCAAGTCATGAACCCTGAAATGATCTGAAGGTATTTCAACGTTTTGCATTTCGCAACTTTGGGACTCCTGTGATGAAGAGTCTTGACTCTTGACTCCTCCAAATCCTGGTATCCGAAACTCCGAAATGAAGTCAGATCAATGGTCCACAATATTGATGATTTGATGGTCCAGATCTTTTCGTGATTTCTCATATTGCGAGTTCCTACCGTGAGTTTCTTCCTTGAATCCTCCAACTCTCAGTATCTGGAAATATGAAACGTCGGGGTTTCTCATTTCACGATTTCATCATTCTTGTCATGATTTTCCTTGACACCTCCAACTCCCGGTATCCGAAACTCCGAAATGGATATTATGTCATGGTTTCACATTTCACAATTTTCTGTCGTGAGTTGCTTCCTTGACTCCTCCAACTCCCGGTATCTGAAACTATGAAATGGAGCCAGATCAATGGTCCACAATCTCCCTTTGATCAATGACTCAGATTAATTCGTGGTTTCTCATTTTTCGATTTCTTCATTCTTGTCATGAGTGTTCTTGACACCTCCAACTCCCGGTATTTGAAACTCTGAAATGGAGTTAGATCAACGGTCCACGATCTCCCTTTGATCAACAACTCATATTAAGTCATGGTTTTTCATTTCATGATTTTGACATTCTTGTCATGATTGTCCTAGAAACCTCCAACTCCTGGTATCTGAAACTCCAAAATGGAGATTAAGTCATGGTTTCACATTTCACGATTTTCTGCCGTGAGTTGCTTCCTTGACTCCCGGAGTTTATGCTTCTGAATGGGATCCAACGATCACTTGTTGAACTTGCCATTGCCATGCCATTATCCCTGCGTTGTTGGTCATGATATTTTCCATCCATTAAAAACACGCATACTCTGCACTATCTCTTCTGATCTTGTCGAGCTTGCTCTGCTGTGTCTTCCCAAAATACTTCTGGTGCTCACCTGACACATTCTTCCTATACTTAAGCCATCGTCGTTGTTGTACTTTCCATCAATGACAAGAATATGCTGCCTGCAAAACATGCCAACATGATGGTATTAAATATAAATGAATGCTAGATCCAAGTTGATGTTATGTGCTAAGTGAATGGAAGTACTTGATCTTTATGGTTACTGCATTGATCTATAATAAGGGTTTAATTTGCGATGTGAATGAGATTCAATAAACTAATTCATATTGTTTTTTAAGTGCTCTGTTAAGTATTGTAATCACATATCTATGTCACAGACTATTTGTAGACATCTGAGTCCTGCAACCCCCCCTTCCTCTACCTCGGGTGAGACTTCATCTGCTTCACAGGTGTTGCCAAAAGTGATGCAGTATCATTGCCAACAAGTGCAAGTGGAGTACAGTTGGATATACACCAGTGCAAATTTTGAAGACATTTTGAAATTTAAAAGATGAAACATTAATGTAATAGCTGGAAGGATGTAATTTCTCTTAAATGTTTGGGGATTGTAATGTAGATCTTGAGCTCTGTTCTCATCTGTTGGTTGTAGGTATTTATTGTAATAAATGTAAAGTAGGTAGTAATCTTTAATTATATAAGATAGCTTAGAGTTGTAGGAGGGAAAACTCAAGAAATCTCCCTCGTATGTATTGTAGGATGATTTTTCTCATTTGTATGAATAGAAGCTGTAGAGCAAGCAAGCATAGGAGAATAAAGAATAATAGAGACTGTAGAATTTGTATGAGCAAATAGTTGTTTCTATTGAACCATGTACATAAGCACTTGAATTAATATAAGAAGGCTTTAATCCAATCTCATGGTTTTGTTATGATTACTATTTGCATGTATTGAATGGTATGTTTATAGTTTGCTTATATGCTTTGTTATGCAATTGATTCAGTGCTTTATGTGTATGATTTCATGTTGAATGTATAAGTCTTTGAGAGGGAGAGTGTAAGTTTCAATTTCTCCTCATCCTGAGAATTCTTGCAATGGGTGCAGTGAAGGTCCGCAAGGAGTGCATTGAAAAGATTCTGAGTTTTACCTTAGAAAAGCTCAGAAGAGATAGAGTTTTTCTTATACCAACAGAAGTGTGAGTATAGCATAGAGCCGTGCAAGGTGTGCGCAGGACAAGTCGAAGTCTTAGACTTTTTCCAACCAAGTGAGTGGTTGAAGAACTTCTGTCGCAAGGAGTGCACAAAGTTGGAGTGTTTGGATAACCAGAGGTTATCGTGAAGGCCGCAACGAGTGCATGCAAGAATCCCTTAGAATCCTTGACTTTGCAGCAAGAATAAAGCTCAGGAGGGATAGAGACTTGGAAATTCTAGAGGACAGATGAGGATCAAAGTCACCTCACAAAAATCAAGCTCAGGAGGAAAGACATGGAGTTATTTGGCAAGGAACTATTGAGAGCCTGAAGGGATGGTCGAAATTCCTGGAGGGTGAAACACTGATTTTCGTGGATTGTTGGATCTAGTAGATCTGCAAAGATGATAAGACCGAGTTTCTTTCAACACTCACAAGCTCAGGAGAGATAGTATCCATTAGATACAGAGGAGTGTGAGCCATTGATTGGGCGCTCCAAAATTTTGACATTTTGGGAGAGTGGAGGAAACTGCTACCCAAAAATTGTGAGTCACGAAGGAAGAACCTAGATCTTTGGATCACAGGAAATCAGGACCGTCGATCTAGCATAAGTGGTCATCATAGTTTTTCATTTCGAGAGAAGGGGAGGGGGCCACTTTACAAATCCCCGACACGCGAAATCTCGATGCATTTGAAAGTTGGACCCCAGGTTGCAGTCGAGGGTCACATCAATGAAGAATTAGAAGGAGGAGCTAGGGACCATTATCCCATTTTGGGGTTTCAAAAATCAGAGGAGTCAAAGTGACTCACGATGGAAGTCCTGAAATCGCGAAATGCGACATGCCTTTTGAGGTTAAGTCTGTGGTCACATCAGTGGTCACATGGAGTGAAGGCTCGCATCTAGTGCATGTTCACGTGGGCAGAGCACATAAAAGGAGACCTATGGTTATATGTGTGAAGGGTTCCAACAGGGACCAAGAAGCCATTTCGACTCAGCAATGGGAAGATCCAAAGACCAGGAGGTCAACGGACCCTACTAAGGTGGGGGTCTACGTTAGGTGGTATCAGAGCTTAAAATCATTGTTTTCTGTAGGCGGGAGAGGACATAAGGAAAGTTGGGATTTGAATTTTATGTGGACAGATTGAAACAATGTTGCTGAGGAGACGTTAAGAGAGACCCATGCCCGATACAGCCATGGAAAGGGAAATGAGAGAACTTTGTGCTCGATTGGATGCTATGGATACAACACATAGGTGAACACCTGATACTAGAGATATCAGTGAGGCCAAAAGTGAGAATGAAGCTAGAGCTGAAGAAGAAGTTGTATCTGAAGATGCTACAGAGGAACGTCTATTTAAGGCTGTTGCAAGAATACGTTCTAGGGAAAAATGGACATACCGATGTATGAAGGAAACTTGGACATTGAGGAGTTGCTAGATTGGTTTAGAGCTCTGGATAAATACTTCAATTATGAGGATAATGAAGAAGATAATAAATCAAAGCACGTTGTCACTAGAATGAAAGGGAATGCAACACTATGGCGGGATGAACTTCAGGATGACATGCATTGCAAAGAAAAAAAAATAATCAAAAGCTGGGACAGGATGGTTGCCAAGATGAAAGCCAAATTCATACCCATAGATTACTAAATCAACTTGTTGTTGATTATGGTTGGTTGTCATTGATGTCAACCCTTGAAGAAAGTCCCGTAGCACAAAGGTTTAGGTAATGGACCCAATATTTTTTGATGTAAATATGACTCATTATTTTTTTTCATGGTTGATAAGAAGTAAATATGGATGAACTCCAAAGTGGTCCCCTTATGGTGAAATCCCTCACATGAAGACGCTTTGTGGAGTAAGAGAACCCATGCTTAATTGTGGTATAATGAGATGAAGGAAAGTGAATTTGTTAGGTAAAATATCCTATATGGATAGTGTTTTTCATTTCATTTCCAGTGGTATGTGGAACATCACATAATTCCTCACGGTTAGAGAGTTATGGCCATGAGAAGTTGGAGACCCCAGGTTTGGGTCATGGACCCAAGTTTGTTTGATGGGTAATGGTAAGAGTTATGATATATTTTCAGATAATAATATTATATATGGATAGTACATGTCATTCCATTTCTGGTGGTATGTAGAATGTCACATAACTCCTCACGGTTTGAGAGTTATGGCTTTACGAAGTTGGAGGACCCTCATATGTCATCTAGAAGCCCCAAAAGGTCAAAGTAATCAAAGTGGTTTAAAATATTTTAAAAGGTAAATAATAAAGTGAAGTGATGAGTGTATTATAATTCAAAGTGAATACAAAATAAATTATTTCAATAATAA
>ML798746.1:0-17778 GCA_009831015.1 Picea engelmannii | reverse complement strand
TTAGAAGTGGACCCAACCCTAAAATAAGGAAAGTGGGCCAAGTGACCTAGAAGATGTTTTTAAGGAAGCTACTTGGAGAGTATAAATAAGAGGCAAGGCTCTCTCATTTGAATCACACTTGAGCATATTGAATATGTATATGTTTATGAGGTAACCAAGGATATATAAGCCAAAATTCCAAGGAAAGTGAAGAAAATAAGTCCAAAATACAAGGAAGGATAAATTCTTTTGATGGTGCTTTCTAAGGTATGTTATTTACAGGTCATCTCACCATTTTCGCTATAACTTTTTTTATATAATGATTCAGATCCTGAAATTTCTATGAAAGTGAGAAAACATATCCAAGTATTTGTGTTAACAAATTCAGCTTGTGTTTCATTGTATTTTGGGAGTTACACTCCGTGGAAAACAGGGTTTGTGGCCAGTCCTGAAACTAGTCAAAATTAGGTGTTTCAGGTAAAAATGTCATAACGTCTTCATAGCAGATCCAAATTCAGTGCGATCAAATGTGTTGGTTATGTTACAGTATGTATTATTCTTTGTAACATTTTCAGATCAATTCATCAAATATTTTGTGCGGCGAACGCTATACAAGGTCGCTCTCAAGAATAATCCAGAATTCAGCAAGGTATGCCATTTTTTCTATAACTCCTTTTCTGAGAGGTTCCAAGTAGTGACACTTGGAAGAATTGCATAAAACACACTGAAGAACATTGTGTATCAGTTTCATATATTTATACATTACAGGTTCAAGGTTATGATTACTAAGTTAGGGTTGTTGACTTATCCAAAACTACGCATGTGAGACTAAAGAAAAGTTTGATGAAAATGATAGTCTCTTGTTTTTAAAGTTAAGGAAGGTTTGTAGGAATGTGATCATATACACCAGGTCTATTACATATCTACAAATAATATTTGGATGATGAAATTTATGAGGGAGTTTGGTTGTGGTACATGTTGAGTACATGGTTGAGACAAGTAGTTGATGAGTTGGTGCACATACATGAGGTGTATAGTTGATGATGTTGGTACATATTGATGAGTCATAGTTGATAAGTAGTTGAAACATGATTGGTACATACTTGGTACATGGTTGGATGCACTTGTTTATGGTACAGGTTGATTATAGGTTGGTGCTTCCAATGAATGTAATTCTTCAAGACATATAAGAAAAACTGTTTCGTGGTTTTCTCCCGATTTGGGTTTCCATGTAAAACACTGGTGTACTGTGTATGTGTGTGATTGTTTATTTCTTACTGCTCATTATTGGATAATAATTCTACATTGATATAACATTTGAAGAAAAAAGATTATAATTACACTATTACTGATTCACCCCCCCTCTCATTAATCCAACACCTATTTTGAAGAATGCAGAATTTGAGACAGAAAGGGATGATAGTGAAGGAATACACTGAGGAATTTAATAGGTTAAATATTAGAGTTGTTCATTGCGAGAGTGATGATGAAATTTTTTCCAGATACATGAATGGCTTGAGATATGATATTAAGGATGATATGAGCATGGTGATGATTAGGAATGTAGAAGATGGTTATCAGATTGCTTCAAAGGCAGAAGTGAAATTGTCCCGAAAGCTAGGTCAAAGGGGCAGAGGTAGAAGTCAGAGAAGAGGCAGGAAAATGACCCAGGACAGAGTATAGAAGCCCATGGATGAAGAGAATAAACCACATAACTACCCAGAAAGGGGAGGAATCTCACAAGGAGGGTAGTATGCTGATAGGAACACTTTTCCTTGCGCAAGAGGAAGAAGAAGAGGCAAAGGAGGTGTAGTAAAGTGTTTTGTCTGTGGAATGATCAGACACAAATATTTTGAATGTCCCAATATAAAAATAAATGGAGGAGGAGAATCTCACATTTCAAAAGTGAAAAGGTGAAATGTTGGGGCAGAAGATGTAGAAGGTGGAAGATCCTTAATGATGAGGAAAATTCTCTCGAAGCCAGAGAAGGAGGCAGAGAATCCAGTCTAGAGGAACAATTTTTTTAGGACTGCTTGCAAGACCAAGGATAGGGTATGCAAGGTGATAGTTGATAGTGGAAGCATAAATAATCTATTATCCAAAGAGATGGTGGAAAATATGGAATTGGAGACAGTTGCACATCCAATCCCATACAAGGTTTCATGGTTGCAAAAAGGACATCAGGTAACCGTCACTAAATAATGTTTAGTCGAATTTAAGATAGGGGGATACCGAGATGAGATCTTATGTGATGTTATTACCATGGATGTCTGTCATATTTTGTTGGGAAGGCCTTGGCAATATGACATAAACCTTATTGATGATGGAAGAAAGAACACATACAAATTGGAGAAGAATGGTAGGACACATATGTTGCTTCAGATTGAAGGCAAGAAGGTGAAATAAGAAGCAAGCAATACTATACTTCTCATGAGTGGGAAGGAACTTCTAGATGAAGTCAAGAAATATGAAGAAATGCAGTTTGTTTTGGTAAGAAAACCTAGAGTCATATTAACCAGTACCTTAATAGATGATCTACCTGAGGAAATTCAGGAACTGCTGGAGAATTTCATTGATATAGTGGTGGATGACTTACCTTGTTTGTTGCCTCCCATCATAAGTATAAGACATCACATAGACCTTATACCAGGAGTGAGTTTTCCAAACAAAGTAGCGTATAGACTGATGTTGTAGGAGAATGAAGAGGTCAAGAAGCAAGTCCAATATTTGATGGAAAAAGGGTTGGTTAGATAAAGCTTGAGTCCATGCATTGTGCCAACAATGTTAATTCCAAAGAAGGATGGTGGATGGAGAATGTGTACAGACTCAAGGGATATAAACAAAATCACCATTAGGTATAGATTTCCTTTACCTAGGATGAATGACTTGATGGATTTCTTTAGTGGAGCAAAGTTGTTTTTCAAAAAATGATTTAAAAGCGGGTATAATCAGATTAGAATGAGGGAAGGTGATGAATGGAAGATAACATTCAAGACGAATGAAGGATTTTATGAAAGGTTTGTCATGCCATTTGACTTGACGAATGCGCCAAGTACTTTTATGAGATTGATGAACGAAGTCTTGAAATATTCCATTGGGAAGTTTGTAATTGTGTATCTTGATGATATACTAATCTTCAGTAGGACTGAAGAAGAACATTTGAGACATTTATCTTTAGTAATGAGGAGGTTGCAGCAAGAGAAGTTGCTGATAAATTTGAGGAAGTTGTCTTTCATGAAGATGAAACTCATTTATTTAGGTTTCATGATCTCTTCGAATGAGTTGAAGATGGATGCTGAAAAGGTAAAAGAAATCAAAGAGTGGTCATTGCCAAGGAATATCTTTGAAGTTAGAAGCTTCCATGGAATAGCCAATTTTTATAGGAAGTTCATAAAATTTTTTAGTGGAATCTCTGCACCAATGATGGACACAGTCAAGAAGAGACATAAATCTTTTCATTGGACATAGGAAGCGATTTTTTTTTTCAAGTTGTTAAAGGAGAAGATAATTGGACAACCAGTTCTAGTTTTTCCATATTTTAGTAAAACATTCCAAGTGAGATGCGACGCAAGTGGATTTGCAATTGGAGCAGTCTTAAGTCAAGACAATAGACTAGTTGCATACTTTAGTGAGAAGTTGAATGAGACCAAGATGAAATATTCCATGTATGATAAGGAGTTTTATGCAGTCATACAAGCATTGAATAAATGGAGGAACTACTTGGTTCCAAAAGAATTCATTTTGTATAGAAACAACTAGGCCTTATAGTTTATAACCAGACGGGAAAAACTAAACCAGAAACATGCAAAATGGGTTGAATTTATGCAAAAAATTACTTTTGTTATAAAGCACATTTATGGAAATGCTAACAAGGTTGTTGGTGCATTGAGCAGGAAATGTTTGATTCTGCAGGAATTTCGTGTGAAGACCTTAGGTTTTGATAGATTTAAGGAAATGTACAGAGATGATTCAGATTTCAAGGACGCTTATGAAGCATGTGAGAATCCTGTTCTAAGAGACAAAAGCCAATGGATTGAATACTTAATTCAAGATGGATTACTATTCAAAGGAAATCAATTGTGTATCTCGAAGAGTTCTATGAGAGAAAACCTTTTGAAGGAAAAACATAGTGAGGGATTGGATGGACATTTCGTCCATGATAAAACATTTGCACAACTGAACAATTTGTATTATTGGCTAGGAATGAGGAAGGATGTCAAGAAGTTTGTCAATCGAAGTAGAATCTGCCAGCACGCAAAGGGGAAAAGACAGAATACAAGGTTATATCAACCATTGCCAATACCATAGAGGTCGTGGGATGCGGTAAGCATGGATTTTGTGTTGGGACTGCCAAGGACATAGAGAGGTTGTGATTCCATATTCATGGTAGTTGACAGATTATTAAAAATAGAACATTTTATTCCATGTCAGAAAACCAGTGATGCAATACACATTGCAAATCTGTTTTTTAAAGAAGTTGTTTGACTTCATGGTTTACCCAAGAGTATTGTTTTAGACAGAGATACCAAATTTGTTGGTCATTTCTGGAGGACACTATGGAATAAATTGGGGATGAATTTATCTTTTATCTAAGCATATCACCCTTAGATGGATGGATAGATTGAGGTAGTAAATCGAAGTTTAGGGGAATTATTGAGGAGTTTAGTAGTTGAACATCACACTCAATGGGATCAGATTCTGCCGCAAGAGGAATTTTCATATAATGATTCACCTAATAGGATTACATGAAAAATATCATTCCAGATAATGTATGGAATGCAGCCGAGAGGATTATCTGAGTTGAGATACTTAGAGAAGAATGAGTTCAGAAGTGCTAGAGCGAAATATTTTTTAGCAGAGATGCAGGAGCTCCATAGTAAGATTAAAGAGCAGTTGCAGAGTTCCAACCAGGAATACAAGCACAAAGTAGATCAAAATAGGAGAGAGATTCAATTCGAAGTGGGATATTTGGTCTTAGCACATCTAAGAAAAAAATATTCCCAAGGGGAACATTTAATAAGTTGAAGATGAAAAATATAGGACCGTGTAAAATCTTGCGAAAATTTGAGGCAAATGCTTACAAAATAGAATTTCCAGATGATGTGGGCATATCACCCATATTCAACATAGAGGATCAGTATCCTTACAGAGTAGATGAAGAGAGAGGAGTAGAGAGTAATCTCTAATTTGATAAGATAGCTTAGAGTTGTAGGAGGGAAAACTCAAGAAAGCTCCCTTGTATGTATTTCATGATGATTTTTCTCATTTGTATGAATAGAATATGTAGAGCAAGAGAGCATAGGAGAATAGAGAAGAACATAGACTATAGAAGTTGTATGAGAAGATAGTTGTTGCTATTGAACCATGTACAGAAGCACTTGAATTAATATAAGAAGTCTTTAATCCAATCTCATGGTTTTGTTATGATTATTGTTTGAATCTATTGAATGGTATGTTTACAATTTTCTTATATGATTTGTTATGCATTTTTTTCAATTTTTTAAGTGTATGATTTCATGTTGAATGTATGAAGTATGTGAGAGGGAGATTGTAAGTTTCAATTTATCCTCATCTTGAGAATTCTTGCAAGGGGTGCAGTGAAGGTCTGCAAGGAGTGCATTGACAAGATTCTGAGTTTTACCTTAGAAAAGCTTAGAAGAGATAGAGTTGTTATTATACCAATAGGAGTGTGAGTATAGCACATATTCATGCAAGGTGTGTGCAGGCCAGGTCAAAGTCTTAGAATTTTCCAACCAAGTGAGTGGTTGAAGAACTTTTGTCACAAGGAGTATGTAGAGTTGGAGTGTTTCGATAACTAGAGGTTATCGTGAAGGCCACAAGGAGTGAGTGCAAGAATCCATTAAACTCCTTGAGTTTGCAACAAGAATTAAGTTCAGGAGGGATAGAGACTTGGAAAGTCCAGAGGATAGATAAGGATTGAAGTCACATCGTAGAAATCAAGCTCAGGAGGAAAGACATCGAGTTATTTGGTAAGGAATTATTAATAACTTGAACGAATTGTGGAAATTCTCGGAGGGTGAAACACCAATTTTTGTGGACCGTTGGATATAGTAGATCCGCGGAGAGGATAAGACTGAGTGTCTTTCAACACTCACAATATTAGGAGAGATAACAGTCATTAGATCTAGAGGACCGTGATCCGTTGATTGGGTGCTCTGAAATTTCAGCATTTTGGGAGAGTGGAGGAAATTGCTACCCGAAAATCATGAGTCACAAAATCCTGGTTCACGAAGGAAGAACTTGGATCATTGGATAACGGGAAATCAGGACTGTCAATCTGGCATAAAAGGTCATCACAGTTTTGCATTTCGGGAGAAGGGGAGAGGGCCACTTTATAAATCCTCGACACATGAAATCCTGATGCGCTCGGAAGTTGGGCCCTAGGTTGCAACCAAGGGTCACATCAGTGAAGAATTAAAGGGAGGAGCTAGGGATTGTTATCCCATTTCAGGGTTTCAAGAATCGAAGGAGTCAAAGTGACTCATGACAAAATTCTCAAAATTGTGAAATGTGATGCGCCTTTTGAGGTTAAGTCTGTGGTTATGTTGGTGGTCACGTGGAGTGAAGTCTTGCATCTAGTGAATGTTCTCATGAGTGGAGCACATAAAAGGAGACCTGTGGTTATATGTGTGAAGGGTTCCAACTGGGACCAAGAAGCCATTTTGGCTCAGCAATAGGAAGATCCAAAGACCAGGAGGTCAACGGACCCTGCTGAGGTGGGGGTATGCGTCAGAAAGGGCTAGTAGTTAGGGTTTTGTTGGTGCATTGTTGAAGCGTTGAACCCTGGGTCTGCCCTTGTTCCAACAAAAGTAACTAGATTATGTTTTGAAAGACTTAATCACTACAAATGGGTATCACTACAAGTTGGTGTCAAGAAGAATAGTTATTTGAAACACAAATATTCGAATGGACTGAGATAAAAAGTTAGTAAATTGACAGGGGAAGACATATTGTCAGGAAGAGATACCCTTTCAGAAACAAAGGGGGAGATTAGTTGGAGGAAGAGAGGGCATATTGATAGGGAGAGTCATTCAATGATGGCAGGCAGAGCATGATTGCAGGGGGAGTTACCCAAGTTCATATTTTGGTCAACAACATGAAGATGGATAGAGGTTGATCATAGGGGGAGCAACCATTTTCCATTGATGTCAAAGGGGGAGATTAACTTCATAGAGAAAAGCATCATCACAAGGGGAGTTTGTATGAAGTTAGAGTGCTTCCCTCAATGACAAAGGGGGATATTGTTTGACATATTGTCATTGATGTCAACAATTGATGACACACATGAAGCTTAGAAGGGAAAGAGCATTGCAGAAACATGATCAGGATCAAAATCCCCAAAGGACAAGTCATGATCATTGGATATGCAAGCGCCATATCAAGGGCAAGGATTGATTGTAGAGTGCGAAGGGAGAATTAAACAACACATTAATTCCAATCCCACAATTAGTCTAGACCGTCAGATTACAAGAGAAGGATTGTTGGAGGACTAATCAATGATCATATCAAGTTGTGATTGTTGGATATGCAAGTGCCAGATCAAGGGCATGGATAAATTACGGAGAACTAAGGGATAATTAAACTACATGTTATTTCCAATCCTCCAATTAGTCTAGACCATCATATCTCATCGATTCAAAGATCGATGACTATGGTTGATCCACCAACAATCGCACAACTTCAATTGCAGAGTTTGGGCGATGGAATCAATCACGCACATTTTATGGTTCTACAATCCACATCGAATGTCGATTTTTACCCGCCAATAGATATACAATTGACATTAGTTCCTCTACCAAACGAGCAGTTTCCATTGTAGAACTCGATGATAGTTTTAAACGTCATGCTAGTTGGGGACCTCGCAATCATCCCTGATCACTGATCTGTTCTGAGAGAATTCCCGACCATTGGATATGGAGAATATACGATGACCATTGGATCAAGATCATGGTCAACTCTGACACTGACCACTTTGGAAGAAAAGGGTTGCGAAAAAGTATGATTACCCGAAGGTTGAAGTCCCAAAGTGGACATGAGTCATATAGATCCAAGGAACACTTCGGATAATATACTAACCATTGGATCGAGTAAAGTGGAAGGATAGTGTAAGCCACAAATGTTTCGAAGAGGACATGATTCATTTGATATGACAAATATTTTAGGAATGATATTGACCCTCCGATCTATATAAAGTGGAAAGATAGGATAAGCAAAGATGAAGGTCAGAGCCCCGAAGATCTGAAGTAAATGAGGACCATTGGATTTGGACAATACATGATGGTTGTTGGATCAGAATAGTGGTCAACTTTGACACTGACCACTTCAATGAAAAAGGATTCAAAACATATGAGTTCACCTGATGGTCGAAGTTCTGAAGTCATTCTCAGTCATCGATATGAGATACATTTCGGGAGTTAGGAAAACCGTTAGATCCAGGATAAGAACATGTGCACATGAGGAGATACACATCAGCAAGACTACATCAACAAGGACACGTGGTGAAATAATATGATGACAAGTATCAAAGTGAAGTTGGAATTTCAGGTATGCATAAGTCATGAATCTAGCTGACATGTGGCAGCCACTCAGTCAGTGACACGTCAACAAGTGGTGTCAACAAGTTATGTCACTCTGGGAGTTTTTACTTCAGGAGTTTCACCACTAGTAAATGCCTGAAGTCTTGAAGTTCCAAAATGAATGAGAACTGTTCATCGTGCAAATAAAATTCAACCTTATGATCTACTTCGATGAAATGAACTCCGAAAGATTGAAGAACTGTGAAAGAGAAATCACCCAAAGCACCGAAGCCTGAAGTTAACGCTAATAGTTGATATAATTCAAGAGCATTATCAACCATTGATCTAGTACAATGGAAGGATAGAATAAGTGTAAACCATGAATTTATGCTAATTGTTGATCTATTTCAGAGAGCGTTCTCAATTGTTGAAGAGTATGGACACACATCTTTGATTTGGGAGGTTTAATGATTTCAAATATTGGAATATCTCCGAACACTGAAGTTCCGAAGTGAACGAGAATTGTTCATCGTGCAAATAATATATCGACTGTCAGATCTACTTCGACAAAATCTGCTTCAGGATATTTGAAAGATTACAGAGGTTTGAAGTTACGAAGGACAAAGTCCCAAAGTAATGATAGTCATCCATCTCATCATGCGATTAAAACGTGACCGTCGATCTTGAAAAATGATGAAGTACTTATTTAGCCTAGCGCTTGGTCACCACCTGCAGTCGTATGGAATAAATAAATAAGGGTAAAAGAAGAGGCAACTCTTAAATCAATAAGTCCATGGTTTTTCACATACAGTTGTATGTAAATTATTTGTAGGAGGCGCCTCATACAAATTTAATTCGACAGAGAGTTAACACTAGAAAAATATAGCTAATTGATAAAACATCAAATATGATCTGTTGGTGAATTGAGAACACAATAGAAGCATGAGTATGATATAATGAGTCGATCCATGTCTGTGATCAACTCATGAAGACAAGAGAACCAACACACAGTCACGATTAAAAGAGAGTTAATTCATGAGCATTATGAATAAAAGATAAAAGGAAAAATGATATTATTTAAAGATTAATATTATCATTTAAATGAAAAGGTACAATGGTTCAAATATCAACAGACACAATGATTCAAATTCACACTAGTTGGAAGACTATATAAACATGAAAGAATGGTGAGAACAAGAGTAGTTGAATTTGTTGAAGTATATATATTTATATATAATGGATTGAATGAAGTTTCATTCTATCAGGTTGGTGCCTATTTACAAGCTGGTTCTTGTATGAGGATTAGATTCCTCACATCTCAGTTGGATCTGAGATCAACAAGCTGGGACTTGTTATGAGAATTGGATTCCTCATTTCTTAGTTGGATCTGAGAACTACAAGTTGGGTATTGTAACAGAGAGTTGGGTCTCTCAAAATTGCTTGAAGTTGAATATATTCAAAGATTGATCTTATGTATTCATTCAAGTTAAATAAACAAATAATGTATTTATTCTTTTATATATTGATTGAGAAGATGAAATAAATGTATGTTGTTCAGTTAATTTATGAAAAGTGGAAAATTGTCCAAAGTTTTGTGACACTGATTCCTCGGAAGTTGGGCCCTAGGTTGCAGCCAAGGGTCACATTAGTTAAGAATTAAAGGGAGGAGCTAGGGACCGTTATCCCATTTTAGGGTTTCAAGAATCAAAGGAGTCAAAGTGACTCATGAAAAAAGTCTCAAAATTGTGAAATGTGATGCGCCTTTTGAGGTTAAGTCTGTGGTTATGTTGGTGGTCATGTGGAGTGAAGTCTTGCATCTAGTGAATGTTCTCATGGGTGGAGCACATAAAAGGAGACCTGTGGTTATATGTGTGAATGGTTTCAACTGGGACCAAGAAGCCATTTTGGCTCGGCAATAGGAATATCCAAAGACCAGGAGGTCAACGGACCCTGCTGAGGTGGGGGTATGCGTTAGAAAAAGTTGGTAGTTAGGGTTTTGTTGGTGCGTTGTTGAAGCATTGAAACTTGGGTCTGCCCTTGTTCCAACAAAAGTAACTAGATTATGTTTTGAAAGACTTAATCACTACAAATGGGTATCACTACAAGTTGGTATCAAGAAGAATAGTTATTAGAAACGCAAATATTCGAATGGACTGAGATAAAAAGTTAGTAAATTGACAGGGGAAGACATATTGTCAGGAAGAGATACCCTTTCAGAAACAAAGGGGGAGATTAGTTGGAGGAAGAGAGAGCATATTGACAGGGCGAGTCATTCAATGATGGCAGGCAGAGCATGATTGCAGGGGGAGTTACCCAAGTTCATATTTTGGTCAACAACATGCAGATGGATAGAGGTTGATCATAGGGGGAGAACCCATTTTCCATTGATGTCAAAGGGGGAGAGTAACTTCATAGAGAAAAGCATCATCACAGGGGGAGTTTGTATGAAGTTATAGTGCTTCCCTCAATGACAAAGGGGGATATTGTTTGACATATTGTCATTGATGTCAACAATTGATGACACACATGAAGCTTAGAAGGGAAAGAGCATTGCAGAAACATGATGAGGATCAAAATCCCCATAGGAAAAGTCATGATCGTTGGATACGCAAGCGCCATATCAAGGGCAGGGATTGATTGCAGAGTGCGAAGGGAGAGTTAAACAACACATTAATTCCAATCCCACAATTAGTCTAGACCGTCAGATTACAAGAGAATGACCGTTGGAGGACTAATCAATGATCATATCAAGTTGTGACTGTTGGATATGAAAGCACCAGATCAAGGGCATGGATAAATTATGGAGCACAAAGGGAGAATTAAAATACACGTTATTTCCAATCCTACAATTAGTCTAGACCATCATATCTCATCGATTCAAAGATCGACGACTATGGTTGATCCACCAACAATCGCACAACTTCAATTGCGGAGTTTGGGTGATGGACAATACATGATGGTTGTTGGATCAGAATAGTGGTCAACTTTGACACTGACCACTTCGATGAAAAATGATTCAAAACATATGAGTTCACTTGATGGTCGAAGTTATGAAGTCATTCTCAGTCATCAATATGAGATACATTTCGGGAGTTAGGAAAACCATTAGATCCAGGATAAGAACATGTGCCACATGAGGAGATACACATCAGCAAGACTACATCAACAAGGACACGTGGTGAAATAAGATGATGACAAGTATCAAAGTGAAGTTGGAATTTCAGGTATGCGTAAGTCATGAATCTAGATAACATGTGGCAGCCACTCAGTTAGTGACACATCAACAAGTGGTGTCAACAAGTTACGTCACTCTGGGAGTTTTTTCTTTAGGAGTTTCACCACCAGTAAATGCCTGAAGTCTTGAAGTTACGAAATGAATGAGAACTGTTCATCGTGAAAATAAAATCCAACCTTATGATCTACTTCGATGAAATGAACTCCGAAAGATTGAAGAACTGTGAAAGAGAAATCACCCAAAGCACCGAAGCTTGAAGTTAATGCTAATAGTTGATATAATTCGGGAGCATTATCGACCATTGATCTAGTACAATGGAAGGATAGAATAACTATAAACCATGAATTTACACTAATCGTTGATCTATTTCAGAGAGCGTTCTCAATTGTTGAAGAGTATGGACACACATCTTTGATTTGGGAGGTTTAATGATTTCAAATATTGGAATATCTCCGAACACCGAAGTTCCGAAGTGAACGAGAATTGTTCATCGTGCAAATAATATATCGACCGTCAGATCTACTTCGAAAAAATTTGCTTCAGGATATTTGAAATACTACAGAGGTTTGAAGTCACGAAGGACAAAGTCCCAAAGTAAAGACAGTCATCCATCTCATCATGGGATTAAAACATGACCGTCAATCTTGACAAGTGATGAAGTACTTATTTAGCCTAACGCTTGGTCACCACCTGCAGTCGTATAGAATAAAGAAATAAGGGTAAAAGAAGAGGCAACTCTTAAATCAATAAGTCCATGGTTTTTCACTTACGGTCGTATGTAAATTATTTGTAGGAGGCGCCTCATACAAATTTAATTCGACAGAGAGTTAACACTAGAACAATACAAATAATTGATAAAACATCAAATGTGATCTGTTGGTGAATTGAGAACACAATAGAAGCATGAGTATGATATAATGAGTCGATCCATGTCTGTGATCAACTCATGAAGACAAAAGAACCAACACACAGTCACGATTAAAAGAGAGTTAATTCATGAGCATTATGAATAAACGATAAAAGGAAAAATGATATTATTTAAAGATTAATATTATCATTTAAATGAAAAGGTGCAATGGTTCAAATATCAACAGACACAATGATTCAAATTCACACTAGTTGGAAGACTATATAAACATGAAAGAATGGTGAGAACAAGAGTAGTTGAATTTGTTGAAGTATATATATTTATATATAATGGATTGAATGAAGTTTCATTCTATCAGGTTGGTGCCTATTTACAAGATGGTTCTTGTATGAGGATTAGATTCCTCACATCTCAGTTGGATCTGAGATCAACAAGATGGGACTTGTTATGAGAATTGGACTCCTCATTTCTCAGTTGGATATGAGAACTACAAGTTGGGTCTTGTAACAGAGAGTTGGGTCTCTCAAAATTGCTTGAAGTTGAATATATTCAAAGATTGATCTTATGTACTCATTCAAGTTAAATAAACAAATAATGTATTTATTCTTTTATATATTGATTGAGAAAATGAAATAAATGTATGTTGTTCAGTTAATTTATGAAAAGTGGAAAATTGTCCAAAGTTTTGTGACACTGATTCACCCCCCCCACCCCTCGTAGTTTCAAGTGTCCATTTCAACAGTTGTGGTGGAGATATTGCTTGGGTAGTAGCAGGAACATTCGGGACCAGATGAGTGGAAAAACACCATACTGGAAACCAAAAACTAGGAAGAGTCAATGTAGCAATGTAGGGAGGAACAATGTTTCCAAAAGAAGAAAAAGAATAAGGTTCCCCGTGAAAATGGGTCCTTTGGTTGATGACCTCAAGAAATGTCGTCATTGATGTAGATTCAACCTAAGGTCTTCTAAACATAAAAGATAACACACTATCAAAGTCCCTACAATATAATAGAAAGAAAACAACTCCCTTATTATAAGTATAAAGGAAGTAAGGATCTGTTACGAGGAAAATATATCTATGGCTAGGGGTAAACCACAACAAATGGAAATGACTGCAGCAATCAACTCTAATGTTAGGTATTCTATATAAAAAAATATGCTATAAATTCAAGATAAAAGGCATACCTCATGCAGATGTTCGATGAAGTCCACCATTGAGCACTTGACTCAAAAAATTATACCCGCAACTTGTCCTCAACAACCAAGAAATGAAATCATATGGTGATAATATATAATGTTATCAAATTCAATAGCATAATCCATCAATATTCATAACAAATATTCCCATGGAATAACAATTCAAATATTTGCAAGACATTAATTGGACGAGAAAAGAGTATTTTTATTAAAATGTAATCAATAGAAGTGAATGAATTACAAACTTCCATGTTGGCATGGTTCGGAACTGAGAAAATAAGTCCCTTCCAGCTGGGCCCCAACCACTTCAATCCTCCACCAAAGGAAAACTCATATAAGAGAGATAATGAGGTTCTCAATCAAGCAGGGAAGCTTGGGGGCTAAACAATGTGTTCAAACTTAAAAGGACAAAGGGATGTAGACTCAATATGAAGTGAATAATTTCTCCAGAGTAACTTTTCTCTCAAAGATGAATTCTTCTCCTCATTTCCATAGCTCGGATTTGGCCCATTTACAGATTTCAAGTGGAACTGAAGGGCCGAGTCAGAATGTTTCCACTATATGGAAGGCCAAGGATCATGGATCTCATGACATGACATGGAAACCCGACACCATTTTTAATTTTGAGCACAAAACCCGATGTGCGTGGGCTGTAGTGGTGCAACCTACGTATACACATGTTGTACAATAGGTAGGGTGCATATATTTGGAAAAACAATTTTTTTAGCTCTGGGATTTTCAAAAAGGGACTTCAAGTATGCATAGGGAAATGGAAAAAGGCCCTCTATGCAATTTTTCATATTGCGAGGAAAATATTTCCATAACAAGATATTCTAGACATGGGAGATGAGGTTGTTAATGAAGACACGAGAAACAATTACGATAACCTTGACACAAAAATCCCCCAAGGTGAAAGTAATATACCACGGGAAAATTCCCTCCTAGTTCGATGAAGTTGATATTGAACATCTATCGCAAGTACCACAAGGAATCCCCCTTGCAGTCACATGTGTGGAATCTTAGGAGAGGTTACTATGTTTACCAATTCATAACAAATTGATCGAGGGGGGGGGGGGTTATAGTCGACAGTCAAGACTAGAAAATTGGTATGGGAATGTCAGACACACGTGTTCGGCCCAAAAACAAAGAATAAGTGGTATCACCTTGAGGACTTACCACTCTTCAAATCCCCAAACTTGCAATAGTCCCACTAGGTGAACGGAGGAGTGGAAATCTCAACTGGTCACTTCACTTGACCTTGTGTTTGACTCCTATGTGAGAGGAGATTTCCAAAATAAAGTTAAGTGATACTAATGGATTTTACATGCTCTAGTATGATATAGTCTCATTCCTTTCACCTTGAAGAGTTAAATCTCCACCCTACTATCAAGGGCCTAAAATCCTGGACTTGTTGGTTTTCTAGCAAAGAACACAAATTCTAATTGATTTTAGATTACGTTCCTCGATCATTTTAATGGTTGTTCATTAATCATTTAGGAATTTGAATATGAAACTAATGGTGCTAATGAATCGAACCCAAACCATGTAGCAATAATGAGATGAAAATATCTTATTTTGATGAATTATATCCAAGGAAAGGAGAAGAGCTCTTTTTCTTCTTAATGCAAATAAATGTCCAAAACTCCACTTATAAAAGTAGAATGCAAAACTTTAGTTTTATTCTTTAAAAATTACATGAAAAATCAAAATAGACTCTTCTTTTCTTTCTCTTTCAATCAGAATGAATGGAATCAATGACACTTTCAAAGAACCCAAAAGATAAAGAAGGTTAAGAAAATAAGGACTAAACTAGGTTGAAAGATTCCAAACGCGCAAAGGCACTTTCAACACTTATTCAAACAAGAACCCAAACATGCAAAGTAAATGAAAAACAGTTTATGAAACCTCAAAATTCTAGTAGAAAAGATAAAATATCAATGCAAAGTTGCAAAAAGTCCAAAGGAGCTCAAGAGTATACTCAAGGGATAAAAAGAGTTTTTCCAAGAGGAGAAAAATGAGAGACTAAAAAACAAGGCTTAATGCATCATAAGAATCCTCCAAATCAATGAAAAGGATTTCAAAAACAAATAATTAAAACACTTATAAGGATTTTAAATCAAGTTAACAAAAGTTTGAATACCTACAACTGATGAGGATCAAACTATCGATGATATGGATTGGACCAAAGGATCAAGTTAACCTAGGGAAGTTATGTGGATTGACAATTTGAAGGAATTGCAAATCAAAAGAGGCAACAAAACATGTGATAATAACTGAACTTCAATCAATCAAAACCACAATCAATCATGGAGAATTCTAGTGTAAAGGTCTGAGACAAAGCACTAATATAAAAGAGGTCAAATAATCTCCAAATTCACTCAGAACAAGGACTATTGACCTTGTAACCATGCAAATAGGGTGATGATTATGGTTTCATCACTCCCTAATACATTGACTGGGAGGGATAATCAAGTTTTCATCACTTTGTACTCCCTTATAGGGGGAATATGAAGCCTATAAAGTGGTGAAAAAAATCAAAATTTACCCATTTTTGAGATAGGGTCAGGTGTTTGTCTTAGAG
This sequence comes from Picea engelmannii, assembly GCA_009831015.1. Classification (NCBI taxonomy): domain Eukaryota; kingdom Viridiplantae; phylum Streptophyta; class Pinopsida; order Pinales; family Pinaceae; genus Picea; species Picea engelmannii. The sequence goes on along the minus strand of ML798746.1, from coordinate 1,381 downwards.
AGCTTCCTAGTGATGATGCAAGAAGGGGAGAGATCAAAGAAGGGGAGAGATCAAAGAAGAAGCATAAAAATAAAAAATATCAAGTAACAAGCAAGACTCAAAAGGGTATAAAAACACCAAGGAAAGACTAAAGAGAACTTTCCTTAATGGATTCACCATTTTATGTTGTGGTAAAGTTCCCCCTATGGAAAGGTTAAACCCCCTTGGATCAAGACCCCTCTTTTATACGAGACAACATGAAAAATAATGGTGTACTACTTCCCCCCTGGAAATATTTCAACAATTAGAATGGGAATACAAGGATGGATGACTTACCTTTTTACGTCGATTTTCCTCACTACTCCAGGATTTGATCTTGATGTCCAAGCCCCTAGGTGCAAGAAAATTTCTGCAAGGAACAAAACGAAACCTCCTTCTTCTACACTATATTTTTAAGCATAAATAGATCTATCTATGATGAATTAAACAACAATATACATGCATATAGTGAACACATAGGCATGAGAGTAATAGGCCAAGTTATGTATTAATGGAAAGAAATCAATAGTGAAGCACTTACAATATTGATCTTTGATGTTGCAATAGCTCCTCCAAGATCTCGTTTCCATCCCCTTGGGTATCACACAATCATAAGTATGATGCTCTCAATTTTCCTCCTCTTGAATGTCTCAATATCATAAGTATGATACTATGAAATTCTCTCCCCTTTCACTCAAGTATGGCCTTCATTATATAGGCTTTGAGGTATCCCAACCATAAGATAGTTTTGAGGAGAAGATGTGGTCAAATGAGGCTTTAGCTCAACTGACATGATTGACCTTGCCTTTAATAGGAGATAGCTCAAACCAATCCCTTAACCAACAACAAACTCTCAGAAACAACCTCACAAAACAAGGCATGATGGTTGCAACAACTTCATCGCCCCCCCATAACTATGCACAAGGCAATGAAAAAGTGTGACAGAAAAATCACAACAACAACATGGTTGGGGTCTATTTATGAGAGATATGGAGCATCTTGTTTGAGGTATGTTTTGCAAGATACCAGATATATAAAATATGTAGAACAGAAATGAAATGCTAGAAATGACAGAATAATAGTAAAACATCCAGCATAATCTTCACAATACACATAAACGATATACAAAATAGCAACAGAAATAGCACTTGAATCAAATAGCAATGTTCACAGGCCTCTTCGAGGGGGCAACCTCCAGTCGAGCAGTGCTCTGTTATAACAATATCCAAGCTAGGGTTCTCATACCCTCAACTCCTATTTATACTAAAAAGAAGCATCTAGAGGAAGATCCTTCTAGAAGCGGAAGCTTCTATTAGGTCTTCTTACATCCGCCTTATTCTATTTTATTGAAAGGTCTTATTAA
>ML798745.1:306388-333345 GCA_009831015.1 Picea engelmannii | reverse complement strand
AAGAAGTTTTGTATGAGAAAAACACTTACAAATCCAAGATGAGCTTATCAAACCCTAGTTGTAACACCTTCCAATGATAAAAACACCATATGCATGCCAAAGGTAATCCTTCCAAGAGTAGCGCCTCAACTCCAAGAGCCAAATACAAGACAAAAGACTAAAAAATAAATCTCTCACAAGAGAGTGAGTTATGTTATATCCAAAATGAGGCTCAACGTCTTCAATATATATCATCCAAATGACCTTTAATTAACAAAATAGGTCATTAAAAACAAGCCGAAAAGGATGAATTAACAATATTTCATTATTTCTCACATCAAATGCTTAAAATGTCAAAGTAAGAGCTAAAAAGGGAGACGTCAGGCCCCTCTGAGGGAGACATTGGCCCTTTTTGGGCATCATCAGCATCCAAAAGGAAAAACGTTGGCCCCTATGGGGCTCCTGCAACCTGCCACACGTGCCAAATAGTCCTAGCACACTGCCACATGCTCCAGAAAATGTCCGGCCTACCCTGGGTGGCGTCCTGTCCATCAAAGCCATCATCTCATCTGCAAGGGTGATCCCCCCTAGGTCAATCTCTGCCAAAGTGTCCTGGTGAGGGCCTCCTTCTGTCTTCTTCATGCAATGGCTCATCATGATGTTGTCCTACCTCTACCATCCCAGCAACCATCTGATGGGCTCTTCAGCCCCATGGAGGTCCGATCTAATCATCTCCCCATGTGTACCGGTCCTCTGGTACCTGTTCGCTGGGTATGGTCCTACACATCAAAGACTACGCCCTCCATGGGCTCATTAGTCCTAGATATCATAGCAATGTAAATCATATTTCATCATTAAAGTTATCAAATATATGCATGAAATCCCTAACATATCATCTAAGAGCTCAAAGATATTACACAGATCTACTATACAAAGCTAAGGAAACCGACAGAACAACCTATTGGGCTAACACCCACAAGAGATGGAAAGTTTCCTCGGAAGATCATTCAAGCCATGTTTTATGCGGTGATATGGTTTTAGGGATGTCTAGTCATAGTAAGACCAAGGGCAGGTGTTGTCTGTGGGTGCCTTTGTAGGAGGCGAGTTGTACCCGTCATGGATGCATTTTTTCCAATCCCTTTATTGCCGTTATCTTTTTATTTATTGCTTTTCTTTCTTTTTTATTTCAAGGTCTGACCAGAGGACACTGCCTTGGCTTGGTGACCCGAGCTGACAGTGTTACCCACTGGTATCTTCGCAGAAATGATAAGGTTGGCTCGTGATGAGACCCCCTTTCCCTTGGCCATGCAACCAAAGGTCACTGCCCTGGCGTGGTGACCAGATAGTGGCAATGTCATACTATTGGATACCTATGAACATAATGGGCCAGCTCGTGATGAGACCTCCCATCCTCTTGGTTAGGTCTTGTTTTATTATTTTTTCTGAGGGTCCCTTTAGTTTCTTATCGAGAGGCTGTTTACTGCCTTCTCGGGGATCCCCTGGGAGAAGCATCTCTAGGTTTTATTTCCTATGGCTTTTATCTTTTACCAGCTGCTTTTACCCCCTAGGCCTTTAGCCCCTTCTTCCCACAAGACAAAGTGTAACCCTCAAAGGTCATCCTAATGGTCGGACTAGGGGAATGGGATGGATGAGTGGGGTATAAGATGTAAAATGATAAAATATGGTGGGAGCAGATGATGGCTCTACAAATCCCCCTTGGTGGCTAACCAAAACCCATGAATATCAGCTTGCTAAATTACCCCATCAATCACCCCAACAATGGTCAAGTGGATTAGTGTAAGATCCAAGGAGTCATCAGAAATGAAAGGAACCTAATGCATATATAAGAAGGTTATAAAAATAAAATATGACACATACCATGATACCTCAGACCAATTAACTCATGGAGCAAGAGTCCCCTCTAATGCAAGCCCAGGCCGGTGGTGATGGAAACTGCTACTGCTTCCAGGACAAGTCTGACGAAGAAGAATAAATATGGGCCCTCCAGGGCCATGCTCAAGTCAATCCTGCTCTCGGTACTCCATGTCTAGGACCATGTGGGCCTCGAGACATGATCTCCTAGTTATCCCTAGATATCGGGGATAACAGGCCTCAACTCTTGGGAGTACCAATGGAGGAAACCCTTGTCTCGAGGAAACTTTCACCTTTCCTTCTTTTGGAAACATTGGTCCTCCATACATTGCCACATTGAGTCTTCCAGGACTCACCATTGGATTATTGGTTTGGTTGTTCCCCACTCTGGTGATCTCGAATATTCCCAGTGCTTCAGCTGCACCTAATGCTTCAGGTGTAAGTACACCACCCAAACATCAACCTCATGTTGACTTTTCACCTTCTTCACCCATTAAGTCTCCTTCCATTTCTCTTTCTTTGCCTAGTGAAATCTCTAAAGAAATTAGCCAGGTTGATAAGAATAAGAAGAAACAAAAATAGAAGAAGAAGAAGAATCCGAAAAGGACCAAGCCTCCAACCATATCAAATGTTGGATCCAAGCAACCAACTACTATTAATCGTACTAGGAGTGTTGATGAGGTCGACAAGATTAAAACGAAGAATTTGAAACCCAAATTCCCTTGCAGTCTTTGTAAGGGTGACCACTTTCTGAGTGATTGACATGGTCTTCCTAAGGTCTTAGAAATGTGGTCCTCCACATCATCGGCCTTTTCTAGACATGTTGGTGATGCCCCATCAACTAATGACGTTAATGTTGGTAAGAAGATGACAACTGTCAAATTTCCTTGTATGTTATGCGAAGGTGATCATTATTCTCACCTTTGTCCTCGTATGGACGAGGCTTATTCTCCTCTGGAAAAGCTTCAACTCCCAACTGGTTATCAAAATATTTCCCCCAACCCATCATTAGTTGATGGAATGGTCAATCTGGTTCCATCCCCAGTCAGTCTGATTGATCAGGTGGTCAATCTAGTTTCATCCTTGATTGAACCACTAACCAAAGTAGTTGATCCAGTTCTGTCATCGATCAACCCCACTTTGCATATAAAAAGTGAAACCCAAGTGACCGATCCAGTCCCATCATTGGTTAGTCCCACCCTTCATCTGAAGAGTGCCAATGTGGTCAATCCCACTCCTCCTCTGATGAGTGCCAAAGTGGTTTCTCTGGTCCCTTCATCGATCAGTCCAGTTGATCATGTCTTCAATCTAGTCACATCCTTAGTTGAACCAGTTGAAAAAGTGGTTGATTCGATCCCATATTCGGTTGATCCCACTCTCCCGTTAGAGAGTGAAACCCAAGCAGTCGATATGTTTCCACCTGTCGACCCCATTCTCCCCTTGGAGAATGAAACCCAAGTGGTCGATTTGATGTTGTTATCAATCGACCCTACTCTCCTGCTAGAGAGTAAACCTATTTTTTCCCACGTTTTTCTCATTGATACATAATCTACCATGATGGGGGGCATTCCTCCTTCTCTCATGAAATCCCCTCCAAGTAATGAGGCCATCCTTTTTGATTGGGGTGTGCTAACTGGACGTCGTCTTCCCTCTCACATTCCTTTCAATATTATAGTACAAGTTTGTGGTCGGGACGTTCCTCATGCACTGATAGATGAAGGTTTGTCTGTTAGTATTTTGTCCTCTATTGGTTGGAAAGATTTGGGTTATCCTTAGCTTGTGCCAGTTACCCATAATCTGTTCTCTTTTAACAGAAGAACCAGTCAACCTTTATGGATCCTTCACTAGTTTCCCGTAACTATGGGAGGGAAAACTATCTTTATTGATGTTATGGTAGTCCAAGACCCCTTGGATTTCAATTTAATCCTTGGGCGAGATTATGTCTATGCCATGAAAACTATTGTGTCCACTCTTTTGCATGTGATATCTTTCCCGCACGATGGAATAATTGTGGCTATTGATCAACTTTCATGCATTGGTCCTGACTTGATTACCAACCCAATGAGCTACCTAAATGGTTCTTATATGCAGATGGTATCGCCCCCGCCACAGGTCAATTATGTGGTGTTATCTCCCATGCCTTCAACTATCTATGAAGATGAGCCTCTCACTGTAAGATCAACCTTTTGTGAATTAGATACGGTAGTTGACATGGTGATCTCTTCGACAGGGATATTAGAGCCAGATATCCCTACCCTTATCGAGGTCATCGGCATGTATTACTTCCAGAGTGCTTCTCTTCCATATAGTGAAGATCTCTTGGAATCCATGATTGGCGTTTGTCCCTTGACATGTATTCCTTCCAGAGAATTATCCTCTTGGAAGCCATGATCAAGGAGGCCACGAGCATAGTTTTCCTCTCTGTGGAAAGCTCGTTAAAAAATGAAACATAGGTCATGAGCATAGTTTTCCTCTCTGTGGAAAGCTCTTTAAAAAATGAAACATAGGTCATGAGCATAGTTTTCCTCTCTGTGGCAAGCTCGTTAAAAAATGAAACAAAAATCTGGGGATTGAACCTGGAGCCCTGAGAATAGTTCTTTTCCTGTGTTAATATCTTTAAAAAATGAAACAATCACCTCTCCTAACAAGTTGATTCTTTCGTTAGGTCTCGTATTTGATCCTTCATTTCATCCACCCTTATCCTTTTTATCCATCTAGTACAGAAATTGGTGACAACCTCAAAGTCAATGAATGAATTGAAGCTTGGGGGGGCTTGTCTCCAGCCTTTGATTATCATTCTGGAGTTACACCACTAGATTTTCAAGCTGGGGGCAGAGTACCAACCATCCATGGGTATCCCTACCTTTGGAAATTACGTTGGGAATTTACAAGCATAGTTTAATTTTGTTTCAAGCTTGTGTAAAACTGAAACCAATACCGAGCTTAGTCTTTGTTCTTTCTCATGCTCGTAAATACATGAGAATGTAATCGAGTAGAATTTTATCACTTTTTCGGACTCATAAAGGTTATATGAAAAAGTAACCCCCTAGAGTCTCCTTTAAGCTCTTTTTAGACTCTCTAAACATGAAAATATTGGCAAGTGATCTTGCTTCCTTTCACACTCATTAAAAGGTTTGAAAGGGCGTCTTTCGAGTGGTAATTTATCTTATTTTTGGCCTCGCGAGACTAATATTACGAAAAAGGACAACCTTGGATTTGTCTTTAATTTCTTTCAAGACTTTCTAAACATGAAAAATCACCAAGTTTACCTTCTATGGACTTGTTAAAAAAATATACATTGAAGGGCCCATATGGGACCAAACCCTTACTTCTTCTAGTTTGTTAAACAAATGAAGAGGGACTTACCGAAGGTGAGTTGTATCGAGCATGTGTTACCCTCCTTGATCTCGTTAAATTAAAAAAGAGGTACTCGTCTATCTGGATGGGGGGGGATTTTGAAGGAAGCAAGCCAAGCAGTTTTTGAAATCATCACAAGTCACTCTTAAGGTCACCCTTGAACACGACACTTTGTCTTTGCATACATTTTAATCCACCGAACCTCTGCACTGAACCAATCCTCTGAGTTTCTTCACTCCTTTGGGTCACTCTATGAAATTCACAGTATCCACTGCATTATCATGTTTTGGTCCATGTCGTGTTTCTGCTGTTGTGCCTCAGTGTTCAAGGGAAGTATCTTCCTCGAGAGTCAACCATCAAAAATTTCCTATTTCAATACCCATGTCAGACCATGTTCATTTGATCCACCAATTTACATCTTTGTGTTAGTTTCGTGTCATTGATGGGGTATACATCAAGGACCTCCTTCGACGAGTCTGTTCCTGTTGACTTCAACACATTATCCAAGAAGAGAATTAGAAACCAGTTAGTACCTTAGGACCTACATGCCTCAATGGCAGGCCTCCTCACTTATAACAATCGGTTTACATCATTGACCTTTGATCCTATGATTCCATGGATGTTCGACTTCAACTCATCTATTTACATTCGCTGGAATGTACTAGGGTACCTTGGGAATCATTGACATCAATGGAGATTTCCCTCGTAGTTGTTAACGGTTTACCTCATTGACCGGTAATCAAGTGGTTTCTGCCATGTTCGACATCAAGACATATATTCACATGGTTAGATTCGTAATACATTAGGATCGGTAATAAGACCCTAGGTTGAGTAATCACTCTGATATTTACTTTACCCATGTTGCGACAAAGTTTCTCTTGAATATTGACACATATATTCACATAGATCCACTTTGTATTGGTCCATGGCTATGTCTTTTGGTCTCATAGATCCACTGTGTATTTTTTGTGGCTACAATTAGTTCATGTCATGGGAGTATAGATCCACATTGTATTTTTGGTGGCTATAAATTTTTGTTAATACAATTATGGATCCGCAGTGTATCTTATGGAGGCCATACCTTGCAAGTATTTATCACCCAAGCATAGGTATGCCTGCCTTGGGTTTGAAACATATCATAATATTTTTTTTATGGTTGTGTGCAGCTTCTTCCTGGTTCTTCAAGTCCATACCCTTTCTCGAAAAAGTCTACAAAGTACTTCAGTCATCAGTTTCCGTCTTCTAACTTTGCACTTTGGGGGGGAATCTGTTACACATCAAAATTAGTCACTTCAATGATGACCTATTGTCGTCATTACAAGTGTCGCATTTTGGCCGCAAGTGTTGCAAACATCATACTATCATATTGCCTATGTCGTGTCTTGAATGACATCACAAGGAATGCTTGAAGACACCCTCAGAGACTAGTTAAATAAGGAGAAATCATTTGACAAAGAGTACAAATCCTTTTCCTTGAGAAAGACCACTTAAAAATTAATTTTGAAGGGCAATGCTCCCCTACCCACCAGTAGGGAGTGCTAGCGCTCCTTTCCCTACTTTGGGGGAGCATTGTAGCACTTTGTGCACCATTCTAGGGGAGTGTTATGCTGTTGAGAAAATCATGGGAAGATCCCCCTTATCTATGAAATTAGTTGGATTCGAATCTTAGGTCAAGGCTGGATCTTAGGGAGGATCCAAAACTGATGGAGAAAGATCCTCAACCTATCCCAATAATCTCTAAGGTGGTTAGGCCTCTCCAAGCCTATATAAGGAGGCCTCCTCATGGTGAAAGGGGGGAACATTGAAGGCATTAAACTTATGATCTCATAAGGGAGACAATCAATGAAGCATAGTCATTTTTTTTGTGGATCATTTGAGCAAGGGATTGGACAAGGAGAGCTTGATGAGGCTGTTACAACTTCATCAAAGTTTTGTAAGTATCTCTATTGAGTTCTCATTAATACATGTGCTTGGCCTATTTCCTTCAAGATTGTGTATACCTACATGAAATTGTCTTTAATGGATATATATAGTTTCAAACTAATCGTAGTAGAATATTAAGCATTCTTTTTCTTTGATTGGATTGTAGGACTTGTTGAAGAGCTTGAGGATCAGAGCTCGACTTGGACTAGGTAAGGAAAAACATCATAAAAAGGTACATATTATTCCTCTTCTATATAGATTATTTTATCTAGGTTTAAAGGGATGTCAGTGACCAAATTTAGCACCTTTTTGTCTTGATCTTAGAGATTTAGGGTCCAAGAGGGAATCCACTTGTCTGTAGGGGAATTTTCCTGTAACACATGCCCAAAGTTGTTATGGAAGAACTAGGTCTAGAGATTACCAATCCTTACCAAGACCTGTACTCCTTTGATTCCAAGAAAGTAAAATGCCTGGGATTGATAAAGGATATGGTGGTTTCTCTAGCACAATTACCCATGAAGAGTGTAGTGATGGACATTATGGTGGCCGACATCCCCCAAAAGTTTGGCATGCTCTTATCCAGAACTTGGGCTAAGAAGGTTGGAGGATCATTGCAAATGGACCTCACATATGCCACCATTCTTGTGTTTGGTGATGAGCACGAGAGGCTATACAGAGAGGTAAGGTTAGCCTACATAGTCAATGATCATCAGAACCCAAGAAATCACCCCATTTATGCTGTTGAGGATGGGATTGGTTCATTTGTTTTTCATTTAGATGATGATGAACCTGAAATATCAGTCAACCAACATAGAGATCAGCCAATGAATGGTCCAAAAAATGAGGTGTGTAAGATGTATTTAGATGGATCTTCATCAAAAGACAGATCTGGTGTAGGTATTCTCCTCATTTCCCCTTCAGAAGAAGTTATAACCCTCTCTTATAAGCTAGAGTTTGAAACTACTAACAATATAGCTAAATATAAAGCTTTGGTATTGGGATCGAGGGTTGCCAAAGACATGGCCATTGATTGTTTAGTAGTTTTTGGTGATTCTGAGTTGGTCATCAATCAAGTGAGGAATATCTATCAAGCTAAGAAACTGAGGCTCAAGCAGTATAGGAACGAGGTATGGGACCTGGTCAATAATTTCTTTCTAGCATTTAACCTCTCTTTCATTCCCAGAGAAAAAAATCAGAAAGTTGATTCTCTGGCCTTAGTTGCCAACACGTTCATGCCTCCCATTGGCCCAAATATTAAATATCAGGTGGAAATTAGACATAGAACAACCATACCAAACAACATAAAGCATTGACAAGTCTTTAGTGATGATTTAGAGTTGCAAAGATTTCTTCACACCATTGATGAATTCTCCAATATCTCAATTGATCAAGGAAGTCAAGAAGATGAAAATGAGAAATTAGAAGATCAAAAATCTTCTCATCTACTGGAGATAGTGGCTCGTCATGATATTGTGGAGCTGAAAACCAATCACATTCCTAGAGGACTAGTACCATTGGAAAGATTTCTCGACAACAATGATGTTTACAAAGGAACTGCCATGAAGAATCACGAAGAGGAGGTGACATAGTGCAATATTGGGACCACTGAGAATCCCAAGATCATCAAGTTTTCCAAAGAATTGGCTGCAGAACAAAAAGACAGACATGTCAGTCTCATTAAAAACTTTGCCGATACTTTTTCATGGTCCTATGAATATTTGAAGACATTTGACACTGACATCATCCACCACAAGATCCCTCTAAAAAATGGCTCCAAGCCATTCAGACAGAAGATTAGACAATTTAATACCATGTTAATGTCCATAATTGAGAAAGAGATAAAAAGAATGTTGGATGCCAAGATCATTGTACCATTGAGGTATTCAAACTGGGTGGCCAACTTAGTACCTGTAAGGAAGAAGAGTGAGGAGATACGCTTGTCTGTTGATTTCAAAAATCTGAACAAGTGTTCTTTGAAGGACAATTACCCCCTCCCCAAGATGGACCATATTTTACAGAGGGTGGTAGGTGCACACAAAATTTCCTTGTTGGGTGGATACTCTGGTTATAACTAGATAGCAGTTTGTGAGGAGGATAAAGAAAAAACAACATTGACCACCCCATGGGGAACATTCATGTATGAAAAGATTCCCTTTGGGCTAATGAACGCAGGGGCCACTTTTCACAGGGACATGGACATAGATTTTATGGGGGAGAAAGACAAATTTATGGTCATATACTTGGATGACATTACCATTTTCTCCAAGTCTGATGAGGAACATTTGCAGCATTTGGAGCAGGTCTTCAAGAAATGCAGGAGGTATGGGATATCTATGAATCCTAGAAAGTCTCACTTTGCCATGCCAGAAGGAAAGCTCCTGGGCCACATCATATCAGCCGAAGGCATAAAAATTGATCCAAAGAGGGTTTGTGCCATTCAAAAAATTGATATTCCCAAAAATAAAATTGTTGTCTAGTCTTTTATTGGTAATATAAACTTCCTCAGACACTTTGTGCCAAATTTTGCTGAAATTATGAAGCCTATTATTAACATGTTGAAGAAACATGATTTGATAAAATGGTCCTTGGAGGAAAAATAATCATTCCAAACAATCAAGCAAGCTCTAATCGAAGCACCTGTATTGGCCAGCCCTAACTATACCAAAGATTTCTTCATCTTTTCCTTTGCCTCGGATGAAACAATTGTTGTTGTACTACTGCAGAAAAAAATGAAGAAGGGCATGAGAAACCCATAGCCTTTTTTAGCAGAGCCTTCTGAGATGATAAGATCATGTGTGATATATTAGAGAAACAAGATTATGCATTGGTCAAAGCACTCAAGGCCTTCAGGGTTTATGTGCTATAGTCTAGCATAACGACCTTTGTTCCTAGCAACAATTTCAAAGAGATTTTGGTCTAGGTATACAATGAGGGGAAAAGAGAAAGATGGACTGTCAAACTGTTGGAGTATGAATTGCACATAAATCCCACCAAGATGATCAAGGGGCAAGGATTGACCAAATTGCTATCATAATCAAACTACAAGGCGCTATAATTGCATCAAACCTTCACCCAAACAGATGCACCCAACATACAACCTGGATAAGAAAACTTACAGGTATTTGAAAAATATTCCTCTTCACCTTGGTATAAAAACATCATCTCTTTTCTACAACATTTTGAATGTCCAGTAGATGAGAAGAAGATGAAGGCCAGGTCTCTCAAATTGAAAGCTATCAAATTCTGCATCTCGAACCAGAACTTGTATTGGAGAGATCCTACTAGCATTATGTTAATATGACTTGATGAAAATGAAGCTAAACAAGTCACGCCAGAGATGCACAGAGGAGCGTGCGACAAACACCAACATTGGAAGGCCACAGTGCTCAAGATACCGATGGAAGGATACTACTGGCCCACCCTTTTCTCTGATGTGTTTTCCACTATTAGAGCCTGCAATGAATGTCATATGTTTGTAGGGAAGCAGAAGTTACTATCACTACCCCTGAAACCTATCAATGCCAGTAGTCTGCTTCAGCAATGGGGGTTAGACTTCATAGGAGAAATAAATCCACCCTCTAGTGGACAACACAAGTGGATCCTCACTGCCACCGACTACTTCACCAAATGGATTGAGGCTGTGCCCACTAGGAATGCCACTGACAAGGTAATCATGAATTTCCTGGAAACTAAAATTTTTCCCAGATTTGGTTGCCCCATTAAGCTTGTAACAGACAATGCCCAAGCATTCAAGTCCAAAGCCATGATTGACTTATGTGGCAGTCACAACATTTCCTTGACACATTCCACACCCTATTACCCTCAGGGAAATGGCTTGGAAGAATCATCAAACAAGACTCTCATCAGGATCATTAAAAAATTGTTGACTAAAAGCAAGAAATCCTGGGACTCTAAACTCAAATATGCCTTATGGGCTGACCGGATCAGCACTAAGAAGTCTCTAGGAACCTCACCATTATATCTTGTTTATGGCATAGACGTTGTTTTTTCTACTCAGCTCGATATAGCAGTTCTGAAATTCTTGCAGGAGGACATTAAGGAACCCAATGACATCCAGTGGAGAATCTTTCATATTATAGAAGTTAAGAAAAGAAGAGAAGCACTAGATCAGAGGACAAAAGCATACCAAAGCAAGATCAAATCATCCTTTGATAAGAAAACTAAGAAGGATATTTTTCAAGAAGGTGACCTAGTTTTGAGGTGGGATGCCAGAAGGGATGACAAGTCCAAGCATGGTAAATTTGACAACCTCTGGTTTGGCCTTTTTAAGGTGGTTGAATTTCTGAACAACAACACATTCATACTTCACAATCTGTACGATACAGAGATATTTGGAGGCCCAACAAATGGGTGCTTCCTGAAACACTATTTTGTTTGAGAATGGGGGGGAGGCCTCTCTTGTACCATAGACGCTCCTTTTATTATTTCTTTTGATTAGTTAGTTGTGTGAATAAAGACTCCATAGACCAATAAGGCACTAGGGTGTAGTTTCAACTTTTAGTTCAATAAAATGCATGGTTGAAGGACAGTAACATATACGTAGGGCTGGTAAACAGAAACGAGGGTAATTGATGAAGTTAAGAGCATTTATCTAATCTCAAGGCACCAATATACAGTTCTTAGCACCTCACAGGGACGAGCTATCCCTAGTTGGAGCCAATGTTGTAACCTAGGTCTCCATCCCCTACCTCTCCCCTCTTTTTCCCTATGCCTTCATAAATTTTTCCTTTTTCTGGTTGGTTAAGTCGTTTTCCCGTCATTGAGTGACATGGTTCTTGCTTGCTTCTTTCCTATTTGAGTCTTTGCGCATTTTATTTTCTATCTTTCTTGAAGGATGAAATATACATCATTTTTGTTTCAGAATGCTTGTCATCACGTGCACCATTGATTGAACTCACTGCAGGTCTACCAAGCCTTTTCTATGCACAAGAAATGCCCGTGCACATGACACAACAATCCATAGCAACAAATTTCAGGCTCAGACTGTGGGAAAAGACAGGTTAATTTTCGATGACGAAAATCCATCTAGTCAAATAGATCAACGACTCTCATCCATTTGGGTTTCAGAATCAGATGGGTTTTAATATCAATTTCGAAGAACTGAGTTGTCGAAGACCCAAAGCCTCTGAAGAGACGAAGAGCCTAAGTCCCAAGATCCTACCACATCACTCTGAGCCCGTACCACTTAGGGAGATTTCAAAGCACAACCATTCGAAACTCTTGAAGCTCGAACGTCTGAAGTGAATATGGACCATCCATTGGCAAGGACACGTGGAAGCAGATGATCCACTTTGACGATTTTTCTTCTGGGATATTTCAAAGAACAAACATTCGAAACTCTCGAAGCCTAAACGTCCGAAGTGAATCTGGACCATCGATCGAAAACGACACGCGGTAACAGATCATTCACTTTGGGAATTTTCCTCCAAGAGATTTTCATGTTTCACATTTAAAATCTTCGAAGAGCCAAATACATGAAGTCCTGAAGTAAATCTAAACCATCCATCAGAGGGGACATGTGGCAGCAGATATTTCACTTCGGATATTTTCCTCCAGGAGATTTTTCACGCTTCACATTTGAAACTCCCGAAACTCGGACTTCCAAAGAGAATCTGGACCGTTCATCCATCATAACACATGGTAGCAGATCATTTCAGAGATTTTCCTTCGGGAGATTTTTCATGTTTCACATTTGAAACATCCGAAGCCTGAAAGTTTGAAGTGAATCTGGACCAGCGATCCCAAGTCAACGAGAACCATTGATCCTTGCAGTAGGTAAATATCTCCCACAATCACGTGCTTGAATGGCATTAGATCACCGCGTCACCTCCGCTCATCCCACTCACTACTATTTCTCCTCTCACCACTCGACACTAGTCCTCCTTTAATCCCCACGTTGATCTCCATCTGCGGTTGCCCACCTCTCCAGATCAATGGTCCTTATCGCAGCTCAGGCCCCCTGACCATTCTACCTTTAACGGTGGGGGGGGGGTTGGAGCAAGTGGTTTTCCCATTGCGAGCCCTACCTAACATGATGGCTCCTTAATAACTCAGACCCCCCCCTCTCTAATCCGCTTACCACCTACCCCCTGCTCCTAGCTCCTCCCGGGTTGTTTTTCAATACCACCCCCTCTCGCCTTTTGCCACCTGTTCTCCACTCACGTCCCAACCTATCTACTCCTCCTCTCCCTACAAGCCACTTGTATCCTTCACTACATGTCACCAACTCCATACTCTCGATACCTCCACCGTATTCACACCTGCTCTCGCTTTGACATCTGCCTTCACACGTCATCTACCCTTGTGTCCATTCATCCCGTCCCCCGATTGGATGCTCACATCCATGTCTCCCCTCATGCCCGATGAGCCGAAAACCATTTCAGTGAAGCTATTTCATAGGTACAGATGGCATTTGATGGGGTCAATACAGAGTGTGCTTAGCTTCCGAAATCTCAGGCATAGACAAAGAGTTAAGTCTCAGTCACAGGTCTATGTGGATTAGTCTCAGAAACACTTCAATGAACTCTTCTCATGTGATTGGTTGTCTCCAGTGGCCTCCAACAGCTTGTAGACATGCCATCATTCAACATAGATCTCTGCTCAGTCACTCTGAGGCCTATTTTCAGCCACTCAATTCCTCCAACACATGCATCAGTTCTGTCGTAGAGACAATAATAGTTTTATTTGATTAAGTCTAGCATTTTTCTAGATTAGATGCAAGAATGGTCTTCTGTGTGCGATAAGAACCACTCTCGTTGATTAAATCTAGTGTCTTAGTAAATTTAATTATTTGATTTACGAACAGTTCCCTAAATTTAGGACTCAGTCCCCTAAGGATGAGAGCATCTGCAACTCTTTTAAATAGTTAGTTTTTGGATATTGTACGGGTCATATTTTTTGAGGAAAGAATAGAAATACAACAAATTGGTTGGACCCATTTTATGTATGGATTAAATCTCTCTACCTAGTGAAAATACTCTTGATGACAGTGTTTCGTTCAACTCTTCATGTTTTTTCATTCTTATCTTGAATACAGTTTTTATTTGTGCAACGTACATTTCATTTCCTTTCAGCTATTGTACGACTTCTTTTTACTGATATGAAACCTTCCAAACAACTAATGCTTTGGTGAAGATTTTTTTCTGCAACCTATGGGATTTATTGTGTTTTGATACATGTTTGATGTCTTAAAATGATATTTTAAGTATTGAACTTCTTGCAGCAGATTATTCATTGAGTAGTTTGTTGTTTCCCTTTATTTTCTATTATTTCACTAGTCTATCATTAGTGTGTCATCAGCCAAGGAGGGCCCTCATCCATATCATTCTGCCAACCCAACCTTTCCTTTGTCTTGATAGAATAACCCTCTGACCAACCAACAAAAGAGTTAAAAGAAGCAATCATTCTAAACTGATAGGTGGCCCCGCTTTTCCCTTTAGTACAAGTGCAGACTTTAGGACCAACAATATACACCAGGTCTATTACAAAGTTACAAATCATATTTGGATGATGAAATTGATGAGGGCTTTTGGTTAAGGTACATGTTGGGTACATGGTTGAGACAATTAGTTGATGAGTTGGCACATACATGCGGTGTATAGTTGATGATGTTGGTACATATTGATGAGTCATAGTTGATGAGTAGTTGACACATGATTGGTACAGGTTGGTGCATGTTTGATGCACTTGTTTATGGTATAGGTTGAGGTACAGGTTGATGCATGGTTAAGGTTTATTGGTACAGGTTTACAACGGTATATCTCACAGTGATAGTGTGATAGTGGTTCCATCATTCTACTTCTACTTTAGGGCGGTTGTACAGGGAAAGGACATGTGGTTGTAGCCACCTTCCGTTATAGCCGGAGAACATAGGGGGTTGTAGCCTCCTTCTAGTTGTATCCAGAGAATAGGGGAGTTGGAGCTTCCCTCAGGTTGTAGCCTGAGAAACAAGGGGGTTGGAGCCTCCTTCTAGTTGCAGCTGGAAAACAAAGGAATTTGGTTCTTCCAATGAATGTAATTCTTAAAGACATATAAGAAAAAGAATTTCGTGGTTTTCTCCCGCTTTGGGTTTCCACATAAAAAACTGGTGTACTGTGTATGTGTATGATTTTTCAATTGTTCATTTCTTATTTACTCTACAGTTATTGGATGATAATGATACATTGCTATAACACTTGTATTATATGATTAAAAAGGATTAAATTACTCTATTACTGATTCACCTCCCCTCTCAATAATCCAAAACCGTTTATGCCATTGGAAATCGTGTGATGTGCTCTTCGTGATAGTGTCATTTTCACTAAGTTTTGGGAACTTTTCATTTTTTCCCTTTCTCTATCTGTTGGAGCCATTCTGAGTGTCCTATGTTGCCTTTGCGAGTTCTGAGTTGTTCTTAGCCTTCTCTGGATCCTTTTTGGATCAATGGAGGTAGTTGATACATCAACTTCCAGGGGGCGTAACATTTTCATATGATCTCTGTTTGGGGCACTCAATACATCATTGGAAAAGCATAACCGAGAAGAACGATTTTCGACTGGCCCAGGCTAATGCATTTGGAAGTCGCCTAGGTCCCAAATCCCCAAAAAACATCGTTGGCCTCAAAACAGCCCCAGAAGTTGGGACCCAAAACACTGCCAAGGTATAAAACTTTGTTACGAACCAATGGAATAGGTGTGTGGCCATAGATATCCATCTGGATCACAAAGAAATTAAATATTATCCACACAAGAATTACAATTAACTGTTTAGAAAATCTAGAATTGTAGCAATATAAAAGAGATAAAATGACTATGGAATTAAATGAACAATAATGAAATGTTAATACTACTCTTAATGTATAGGTAATACTTGACTAGGGTGTGTAAATGTGTTGAACCTGCACATAATAGATCTAGCTAGAAAATACGAGACACATTTGCAGAGAGAAATTAAGAAAGAAGAAGCAAGATAGAAAGAATGGAAGAATTCTCATTAACTGTATTCCACACTCAAAGAGTGAATAATTTACAATATATATAGAATAAATGAGTAAATAATGAGCCATAGTGGTGGTCTACATTGATTTGGACACACACCAATAGTTACAAGAGTAAACTGCCACCTAGTCTAGTCTCTCAGGCAGTTACGGGAGTGAACTGCCACCTAGCTGAGTTAACTAGTCAACTAATCTTCAGTTAACTGACTGAACAAAGAGTCGTGAGTTGGTGATGATCACAATTTTTCATGGTGATAAAACCAATGCAACATCTAAACTCAACTCAACTAGTCAAACCGAAGTGTCAACTGAAAGAGAATATTCTCTAGGTGGAATATTCTCACCTAAAATATAGGAGACTGGATAATGACTAATTGTGACTAATAAACAAGGAATAACCTTGGGAAAAATAAATCCTAGGTGTGTGTGAAGTAACTCCAACACCCCCCCTGAACATCACTATGGTGAAAATAAAGAATGGGTCCCGGCTACGAGGCCATGTTAGGTACCCAAATACAAAAGATGCACTGAACTAAATGAGGAAAGAGGGAAAACCTCATGGGAACAAACCCCCCCCTCAAATTACAATGCATAAAACAAAAAATGAGAAGGAACAAAAGGTAGTTGCTAAGCAACCATGTCCTTCACTCCAAGAAGACCTCGCAACTGTGCAAGTTTGTGTTCTTTGTAGATTTTGTTGAAGATGTAGATGTCTGCACAGATCTGATGAAGTATATGAATCATTGATATTTCCACACATATCCACTTTATTTTCTTGTAATGAATAATATCCAAATAAAGTTTGGATGAAACTTTGAAAACCGTATGGCCATTTCCGGAAA
This sequence comes from Picea engelmannii, assembly GCA_009831015.1. Taxonomy (NCBI): domain Eukaryota; kingdom Viridiplantae; phylum Streptophyta; class Pinopsida; order Pinales; family Pinaceae; genus Picea; species Picea engelmannii. The sequence continues at coordinate 316,377 of ML798745.1, read as the reverse complement.
AATGCTGAAATTTTGTTGATTTTGAAACGATCATAACTTCAGTTTCCGGACTCCATTTCAGACGATTTTTTTTTTGAAATTGGATATTTTCCAGAGAGGAATTCAAATATCCAATTTGTTTCTGCAAATATTTCTCATAAAATATCATAATGGCATCTGATGTGCGTGGCTCCCTTTTTGACTCCTGAGATGCATGCATGGTGCATGCAAAAGTGTCTGCATGTGATTCCTGAGATGCATGCATGGTGCATGCAAAAGTTTCTTCATGTAAATCCTGAGATGCATGCCATATATCCTCCACATGAATTTCATAAAACAAATCTGAAATGGAGTAGACATCATCTTCAATTATTGGAATACAAATTTCTGCAAATACTTTTGTAGAAGACTCTTCATAATAAGAGGCTTGATCTTCTGATGGCTTCTCTTCTGGATCTATCTGTTCAACCTCCTGCATGAAATATTCACAATATTCTTTATTCCCAAATAGAACCTCCAATCTGGTCCATAATTCATTTGGTGTTAATCCTTGTGATTCTTCATATACTTGATGGAAAAGTTCGGGAGAAACAAACATGTCGATACTTCCTATGGCCATATCTTGTTTATTAAGAAAGTCATTTTTCTCATCGACAGAATCAGGATCTACTTCCATTGCCATGGTTATTTAGTACAATCCTCTGCATCTAAGATGAAGCAGATTTTTTGGCTTCCATTCCAAATAGTTATGAGGCGTGAGAAGTATTTCCGGCGAATAATCCATCTTTTTGTTGTCTTCAATCTTTTGTACCTGCAAAAAATGATTTGGTGTAGATTTTGCTTAGCAGTCCGTCAGCTCTGACACCATGTAAATGTGTTGAACCTGCACATAATAGATCTAGCTAGAAAATACAACACACATTTGCAGAGAGAAATTAAGAAAGAAGAAGCAAGATAGAAAGAATGGAAGAATTCTCATTAACTGTATTCCACACTCAAAGAGTGAATAAGTTAAAATATATATAGAATACATGATAACTAATGATCCATAGTGGTGTTCTAGATTGATCTGGACACACACCAATAGTTACAAGAGTAAAATGCCACCTAGTCTAGTCTCTTAGGCAGTTATGGGAGTGAACTGCCAACTAGCTGAGTTAACTAGTTAACTAGTCTTCAGTTAACTAACTGAACAAAGAGTAGTGAGTTGGTGATGATCACAATGTTGCATGGTGATAAAACCAATGCAACATCTAAACTCAACTCAACTATTCAAACTCAAGTGTCAACTGAAAGAGAATATTCTCCTGGTGGAATATTCTCCCCTAAAATATAGGAGACTGGATAATGACTAATTATGACTAATAAACAAGGAATAACCTTAGGAAAAATAAATCCTAGGTGTGTGTGAAGTGGCCATCGATATCCATCTGGATCACAAAGAAATTAAATATTATCCACACAAGAATTGCAATTAACTGTTTAGAAAATCTAGAATTGTAGCAATATAAAAGAGATAAAATGACTATGGAATTAAATGAACAATAATGAAATGTTAATCCTACTCTTAATGTATAGGTAATACTTGACTAGGGCACCCTAACACCTTAGAAAATACATTGGGCTATGAAATCAGAATCACACAAAAAATCAACACATCATCACGTGAATAAGAGGAGAAAATGAAACTATATTGTCGAAGTCTTAAGATTTACAACACATCATCACGCAAATAAGAAGAGAAAATGAAATTATATTGCCGAAGCCTTAAGCTTTACAATAAAATCGTATGTTATCACTAGAATTATTCCCTGAGCTAAAGGAAAGTTGGGGTTTTTATACAATACATTCAATGTCAAATAAAACAAGGAGACATATGGAGAACCATGAGAATCTAGCCATTCATCCATTTTACATTGATATTATCGATTTTTAGAAAAGATCGGGCATATGATGACTTGGATCAACAGGGAGACAATTGGTATATGAACTAATCTCTCTTTTTTTTTCCACTTTCTTCCTGTCACCTTTCTATGTGAGGAACATTCCTAACTGCCGGCTGTAATGTTGAATGATATGTTGGAAGACTTTGTCTTGGAGTTTCAACAATGGTACCGTACTCAGAGTTACAAAAATTGTATCATGCTCGGAGTTGCAACAACTATATCCTGCTCGTAGTTGCAACGCTTACACATGGAGTTGCGTCCAGTGTAATTGTTATTGCATAGCAATGTAAGTACAAGAAGGTAACAATTTTCCTTAAAACATATGTAAGAACAACGTAAAAATGAAATATAAGAGAAGATTCATACCTATGTAAAAAAGTAAGGCATACTGGATGAGAAAGATATCAAAAGAGAGTGAACAGTGGAAAATGGTAAGGAAAAAGGTATCGAACGGGTGCTAAAAGTATGCCAATTTAGACACTCGTTAGGTTTCTGGGTCGATTTTCTCATATCCAGGAGGACACGCACCATGAAATGAATACAATGATCACATTGTAAGTTCCCTTTTCCTCCATAACTCTCTACAACCATGCTAATGAACAAAGGATTACGAGAATGCAATTATTCCTGAAATTTCTGCTAAAAATCAATTTATTTAGTATTTCAACTTGTTAATTTTGAAAATTAAATATGAAACAAAAAATTAACTGATATGTCTGTATAATCCTTTTATTAAACCAAAATGGATGAGGATAATGTCAAAAAGAGGGAAAATGGATTAAAAATAAGTAGGTGGAAGTACTTTTTTAAATGACAAAATATGGTACCAACATACCCCTAGACTGAAACTTTTGCATGTCCTTATGCAATCCAAAATTTTACAAAATTGTCTTTTTTCTCTTTCAAATTGCTTTATATGCATTTAATAGTACATCCACATTTGATGTGGATGCTTTATCAATATTTCTTATTTATTTATTTGTTGAAGTATGTACCTCCAAATTCTTGATTTCCTTTTTCTTTCTGAAAGTGTTCCTCAATTTGTATCTTTTGGAGGGTTTACCTGTGATTTGAGTCTTTTCCTTGGGTAAATCTGTCATTTTCTTCTCTTAGTATTTTCAACTCTTCCTTTAGCCTATCATTTTAATCTATCACCCTTTGACTTCTTTTTCTTTAAAATCTCATTTTCATTCTGTATGTGTCTTTCGGGGACTTTTAATTCCTCAATCTCATTTTTGAGTTCTTTGACTTGTTTCTTTCTCTTCCTCTGGTGAGATTGAGTTCTTGTAAATTAGGAATAATGATACCATGTAGTCATGGGAATTATTGTAAGATATGAATGGTATGTGGGTAATTGGTAGGATGGGGATTTAAGAAGGAGTGTGATAGAATAATGAGTGAATGGTATAGTTTGGTATATGGTAAGTAATGTAGAATATAAAATAATGTGGTAAGGTGTAGGATAATGGCATAATGAGGAAGGATATAAGTTAGGAAACTAATGAGTAATAACATAAATGTATGGATAGAAAAGGTGAAAGGATAATGTATATAATAAACAAATGATAATGGATAATGGGAGGATATGATAGTTTATGAAAGGTATGCTAGAATAATAGAATAGGCTTTCTCTAAAAAGACAAAAATAATCACATACGTAATCGGGTTTTATTCTAATTTATTTATTGACAAATTAAACACCAAAACTTGATTTACCAAATACTTTAGCTTGTATGTTTGCAACTTGGATGTCCCTTCGATGTCCGCAAGTATTCAATTTGATTTATTTGTATCTTAAATGTCTTCATAGGTGCTTGGTGTGATATTCTCAAATCTGTTGGAGCTGATTTTGAAACTTTGATTGTTGGAGAATAGGAAAGGAACTATGGTTGCATATTGTATAAAACCATGCTGAAAATGAACTCTATATGATGTGACAAAGATTGTTGTCTTAGGATTTTTAATGAAGAAGTGGACGAAATAACCTGCAATAAATCTCAATGATCTTCTACAAGAACAAAAATATGCCTTAGGAATAGAGATCTTCCCTTTTAACAAGCTTCTTTGCTAACTGTTAGCACTCCCTGCTTATTTGAAAAGTTTGAAAAGATGCAATATGTTGTTGATATCATTAAACCATATAGTCTTCACCATTAATTCAAATTATGTACAAGTTAATCCATGTTTATAAATTTCCTCCAGTAAAACATGGAAAAACTTTGTTGGATTACCAACCATTAATTTATGCCGTTAACCAACACAAGAAAACTCACTATTGATGACAATGAGCGTCAAGGTACTCTAGCACATCCTTCTAGGTACAAATAAATGAGCTGAAGTGGAGTCACTTGAAAGATATGAAAATCAGGGATCATTGATGTATTCCTACTATCATCAGCAAGAGAAATTTCCATTGATGAATGCAAGCCTCAAGGTACTATAAAAATATCTAACCTTGATCCCAGATAGTGTGTTGGAGTCATTGGGAAAAGATTTGCTAGAAGGAGGGCCTTAACAAATCCCTCATCATATAATATGAGACTGAAACCAAATACATTTGAAGAACTTAAATGAATTACTATACCAAAATTAATATGCATAATTTATTCTGGAGCTTGCTAACCAAAAACCTAGTTTTCAAGCAAGGCTCATGTCTAACTGTGCCATAAATCTAGTTTTCACAGTAATTTTTTTTTTCTCTTTACTATTTTTTTTTTCTATGTTATCCTACCTTTCTTGAAGAAGAAAAATATCTTTCAAGTGTAGGAATACTTCCAGTGCATCCATTCATGTAACAAGATCTCAGTTAAACTCGTATCCAAATCAAAAAAAAAATGTACCTTGATGATTATCCGGATATGAGAGGCCAACTACTCTAGTAGAGATAGTACCAAGAAATGTTGAAAGATGGAGTGATGCTAACACTGCCAACTGATTGAAACCAAACTTCAATATGGTATTTTTTCCTTGATTTCTTGTAGCTTTCATGTCATGAAGTTCTTGAGAAAATTAATCATCATATTCCTAAGTACATGAGGGATCCAGTAACAAACATGCAAGAAATTATTCAATTTCTAGCTCTAGTATCTTCTCCTCATTAGAGATTGTTCATGAATCACTAACCTTGTCTTCTTGCTAATAAGTATTAGAAGAAACTTCTAAGTCCTCATGTTGTGGAATATGTTCATGGATCCTCTATTGTTCATCTACATCTTGAGAGACTGACTCATCTCTAGTGATAATTATGAACTTTGGACAAAGATTTGAGAAGATCCTTGTTGTAACACATCCTCCCTTGCTCAATAAATTAATGAGCATTCTTAAGTTCTTCTGGCTATTTTAGACACCCTACTCATGAATGGATTAGTGTATGGTTTTTTTTAAGCACTTAAAAATAATTGAAACTTAATGTATTGAAGAAATGAAATAAAACTAAATGCAAAAATACCTCATGTACTTGAACTCCTCATGTGATTAAGACCATGTTGTTACCAAGTTATCTTTTAACATGAGTTAATATTTCCATGAAAAAACACACTTACATAAAGGAAACACATTGGTCTGACATGACAAGGTCTCGTGAAGATTCACAAAAGTGGTTGCGTAGGTTCTTACCTTCCTTCTTGTTGATGTATTTTCATGCATCAAATATAGGCCATTTTTTTYTCTTGAACTTGGAAAGTTCTAAATAATCTTCAATTGTTGATCATGAATATCTAACAAGTTTCCAATCAGCTTCATCCCTCTATTTATTCATCATAAAATTCTAATAGAGATGGTTCMTGATTGAAACAAAAGAGAAATAAAATAAAACATATTAAAGGAAGGAAAATTATTATGTCTATCTTCTCACTAAATAGCCCTATGTCTCAGCTCTGTTCAACACTTTATGGAATCCAAAACTGAGCTCATATTCCCAAGATATGTCATTTTTTATCTCACATATTGATGCCCCATACTTAACCATTTTTCTTAGAATGTGGATGTGGGACACTCAACTATCCCACTTACCTGTTTTCCATGCTCATAACCCGTAGTCCTGCATTCTACAGAATGAACCTATCACCTCCATGATCCACATAATGACCTTGTCCCATACTTAACCATTTTTCCATTTTCTTCACACATTATACTTAGCCATTTTTCCTTCTTTCCACTCTCCTCTCCCTCCTCACTAACCTTTGTGACCCACATAATTACCTTGTCCCATACTTAGCCATTTTTCCATTTTATTCATTCTCCACTCTCCACACTTATACTTAGCCATTTTTCCTTCTTTGCACTCTACTCTCCTTCCTCACTAACCTCCATACTTAACCATTTCCACATTTAACCATTTCCATATTTAACCCATTTCCATACTTAGTCTATTTTCATTTTCATTATTCACTTAGTCATTTTGATAATTCATTTCCATTTTCCATTTTACCTTTCCATTTCCATTTCCATTTTCCATTTTCCATTTAGCATTTTACTTTTCATATTTCCATTTTCCATTTTCTATATTTTCACAATTTCTACATTCATTTCCATAATTCATTTCCATTTTCCCATAATTCATTTCAATTTTCTAGTTCATTCTCGTAATTCATTTACATTTTCCTTTTTTCCATTTTTCTTTTCCTAGATTTCATATTCATTTCCTTATTTTCACGTACCATATTTCATGTAATTCCATTATATATTTCCCCAACACTTGTCATGTTTTACTCTTCTTACACTTAGCAAAATTCAAGCAATACAGGGTGGGGTTGGAACAAGTCCTAGGTCCACATGCCTGTATGTCCACAGATCCTCAAGTTCAAAATCATGCCGCATACATTTTGCACCTCTTACTTCTGCATCCTCTACAATGCACTTTTAATCTTTTTCATACTTAGTCATTTTCTTGAAATGCATCCCAACCCCCAACTCTGCATGCCCATAGGTCCACAAGTACGTAATCACACCACATACATTTTTCACCTCTTACTTCCACATCCTCCACAATGCACTTTTCACCTTTTTCTTACTTAGTCATTTTCTTGAAATGCAGATGCAGGGATACATACCATCCATCAACCTTTTCTTGAGTCTCTAGGTCTGCAGGTGCACAGTCCTGCATACTCCATAATGCACTCTCCATTCCCCTTTTTCACCTCATACTTAGTCATTTTTACCATTTTTTTATCCCCTCACCTACTTCCTTTACCTCTGCATTCTCACAACTACACAAGACCTACATTTAATCTTTTAATATTATTTCCTATCCTAAGTTTCTTCCCCCTTTTTCATGGACCTACCATATTGGGACATGTGGCAGTGAGGTGGAGAAATCCCTTAATGACATGTGGTAGTGAAGTGGAACAATCCCTTAATGACACATGGAAGTGACATGGACCTATCCATTAATGACCCATGTTAGTGACATGGACCTATCCATGGGTGACACATGGAGATGACATGGACATTGACTAGCTTGTGACTAGACTATGACTGGATGCTAACTGGGCCATCGAAATTTTGTTAATTCATGAAACTTTCCTAAGGCATGAGAGATACACCAAAGTCTCTATAATCTCTTTTATTCCATATGAATACTATGTAAAAAAAAATGTTATAAACATTAAAATGCTCATCACCACAATTCATTTGGGATTTAAAAGGGTGAATTTTAATGAAGGGCTAAGATTGATCCACGAATTTGATGGACGACTGCTGACCAACAATCTTCAGAAGTTCATAACTCAAGATCCGAGTGTCCATTTTGGGAAAACTATACCTTGTTGGAAAGGTAACTCAATGAGGAAGACAATGGGATAGGTATCAAGGGATAAATTTAGCTATAATTCTCCTAGAAATTGAAATAAAAATCAACGTTTTTCTCATGGTTTGCTAGTAAATTTGTTTGGAACATCAAATTTCAAAGGTTATAACTTGAGATCCAGAACTTCGAATCAGACTCAAGAAGACTCATTGGAAATATGAGATGATGAATATTATTTATTTTAGAATGGTTTCTATGTCTCATAGATCAAAACTCATGCTTAAAAAAAAACACAGTCCACTTTCGTTAAAGGCAATCATATTGAAAAGTTGAAAATAAAGTTTATTAAATAAAATTTATTAAAGGAATAAGTGGGTCCTACTTGGAGGCACAAATTTAAATGACATAAATTCATTAATGTGAATTCAACGAAGAATTAATTAAACTTGTATTAATCCAAAAAGGAATTGTGTGGAAAATTCTATAAAGAAAAACCCTAACTACTTCAAGAACATTGAAAGAAGATTTTAAAAAGGATGGAGAAGACACCATCAAGAGATTGTAAGTTAGAAGTTTCTACAGAGGTGAATTTTAAGCAAGTTATAATTAATAAGTAAAAAAAACACTCTAGAGTAATGTACTCATGATTTAGTCTTAGGAGGCTAAGCCTTCTACAAATTCATCATGACAGATTCATCTTATTACAATGCTCCAAGGGGAGATGGAAATGCGAGAAATTGACCATATTGACCAGTTGGACTTCTAAACTTTGATTTTGAACATATAAATGTTCAATCTTTGGCAGCTCGACTGCAAGTCCATCCTAGTGCAACTTGGTAGATAACAGTCATAACTTCTCATGTTGCTTATACATGGGTATGACCATTTGTTCTAACTTCTAAATGGCATGGTGTAGGTTTTGATATGTTGCATGGTCATTTTGATACAAGAAGGTTTCAAGATGGAGGGAAAAAAAAGGAAAAGAATGCATATTGATTTCACTAAATAGGTTGAAGAAGATGTATAGGTTTTAACACTCCAAAAGAATGAACTTCGAAAATCCAATTCAGTAGGTTACAAATGCCATAAACTTAATTTACTATAATTTGCTAGGTTTACATGATGGAAAGCCTATTGCAATTGAGTAGTTATTCTTTACAGCATGTCGTTTAGATTCATCATTTATGAGGAAAACAAGGTTGCTAGTCTCCATAGGCGTGGGTTTGGTTACAAATATTTCCAAACCAGGGTCCATTATTGTTGGAATATTGGTTGTTGTCATTGATGTCAACCCTAGTCATGGGTTTTGGACCGCAAGATTGATGAAGGTATTTAGACATGAAGGAAAATGCACATGCAGATACAACACCCATGGATGGATAATATACATCATGTTGTTTCCGGTGGTATGGGGTACATCACTTGGATCCTCATGGTTGAGGAGAAATGAATTTTTGAAGATGAAAAAGTGAATTGAAGAAGGAAGTACATGTAGGCCTTGAAGATAATTAAATAAAAGAATTATAAAATAAGAAAGTGTTAGGTCGGCCCTAATGTAAGGAAGTGACATAAATGGTATAAATAAACATCATTATACATTCATTTGATACAAGTCGAATTTCAGAGGTAATAAGAAGAAAAGAAGGCCGGATTTCAAGGGAGGATGAAGTCTTTTGGTGATGTGTTCTAAGGTATGTTATTTTTAGGTCATCTTACCATTTTTTCTATAACTTTTTTTATAGAATGCTTCAGATGGTGAAATCGCTATGGTATTGAGAAGACATATCAAGGTACCTCTGGTAAAAAATTCAGCTCTTGATTCGCTATAAGTATGGAGATACACTCTGTGGAAGATAGGGTTTGTGACCAGTCCTGAAGCTAGTCAATAACCAAGTGTTCTAGGTAAAACAGTCATAACTTCTTCATCGAGAATCCAAATGAAGTGGGACAAATTTCATTGGAAATAGTACGGACTTTAGTTTCTTTTGTGTTAGTTTCATAATCGTATATTAATTATTGAGCATGGGGCATTATGTGCAAGTTCACTCTTTTGAATAGACTAGAATTGAATAAAGTATACCATTCTTTCTATAACCTCTTTTTGGGGAGGATTCAAGGAGTGAAAATTGGAGGAGTTTCAGAGAATACATTGAGTAATATTATATATAGGATCATAGTACTCCAAGAATTGAAGAATTGCAGAAATTGAAGAAGTCTCAGGAAGCATTATCAGGTTCTATGTGATGATTGGTTGGGTGGAAGGAAGGGGCAAGGATGGAGAGCTGAAATCTCTCTTGATATTGGAGGATTGTATCTTC
>ML798745.1:225742-250444 GCA_009831015.1 Picea engelmannii | reverse complement strand
ACTGAAATATGCTTACAGACAGAATGGAAATAAACTAGCTAGGGCGCTGGTAGCTTATCTCTGAGAAGAGATGTGGCTGCTACTCGCATCCATGAGAAGATGATTACAATGAGGCTCTAGAGGCATTTTTACAATAGACAAGATTGCCAAAAGTCATATACATCCAAAAACCTAACCCTAGGAGATGAAGCGCCAAAAGTCATGTGGGCCCCGTTTGGGTAAGTTAGTACATCAACTTCCCGGGGACGTAACTTTTGCATACGATCTCTGTTTTAGGCGTGTGATAGATCGTTGGAAAGGTATCATCGAGGAGATTCATTTTTGGGGCTCGATAATGCCTTCATCTATCATTTATAACATCGATCTAAATAAAACCTTCATTTAGTCCCTCAAAATGGCCCCGAAAGTTAAAACCTGCTAAAAATAGTAAATTGCCAAAATTGCCAGAAAACTGTTTTGAGCCAGTCGGAAAAGGTGGGTGGCCACCGATATCCACCTGGATCATGGTCCAACCAATCCATCCTAATTAGACAGTCATTGGAACCTAAAGGCAAGATATTCAAATTTGCCCCAGTGTTCAGTCCATTCATGTCCATAAGACATGACTTAACCATCTCACTAAATTTTCTTTTGGCTCTGGTAGCTAGCTGCACCAACCAGTATTTTCCATGCTTTCTTCTTGGAAAATGCAAAATTTCCACCATCTTAGGATTTATATAACTATGACTAGCACTTGAATCAATTAAAATAGTAATGGTTTGGTTGTTGATCATACCTTCCACTTCAATCATATGTGGTTGATACTCTTCTTTCTTGTTGTCAAGGGCTGCATAGATCCTTGGTACATTTCTGCCCATGTCCTCCACTATTTCAGATTGTTGTACATTATGAACAATCCTCACTTTTTCACTTCTGCAAGGACAATCTCTAAACATATGATCTTCTTTACAACCCCAACATTGAATATGTGGCTTCCTTGGCCTTTGACCCTCTGTCTCAATTGTTCTGGGTTCTCTAGAGGTTGGATTTCCCTAAGTATTAATTCTTAATAATGGTGTCTTAGTTCCCTTCTTCCTATGATCCATATTGAATTTCTTCTTGTCTTCCAAAGATTTTTGGAAAGTTGGCCTTGATTTTTGCTGATCATATAGGCATTTATCTCATCTTATGGTCTCCTCCAATGTTTTTGGATTATCATATTGTATTTTTTCACTGATGATGATGGAAATCCACTCAAATACCTCTGAATCTTAATTGTCTCATCCTTGATGAAAGAAGCATACTTCAGCAGTTCTAAAAACCTTCTTTCATATTCATCTATGGTCATAATCCCAAGCTTGAGTTAAAAAAACTCTTTCATTTTCTTGTCATAGTATCTCTTATTCAAGTATTTGTATTCAAAATACTTATTGAATTCCTTCCAAGTAACATTTTTCTCTTTAATGTGTTGCACCTGCACAAGCTGATACCACCACATGGATGCCTTTCCCTTGAGTTGATAGATGGAAATTATTCCTTCTGCATGAGAAGAATAATTATGCAATTGAAAATACTTTCTCATTCCCAACAACCATGTCTCTGCATCTTCATCCTTCTTGTGCTCACCATCAAATGTAGGAGGTTTGATTTTTTTCATTTCTCCTCATAGCTCATTCACCCTAGACCTCTTATGCTTCCTGAAATGGGATGGACTTGAGCTGTTTTTTGATCTCTTATTGGAATTCCTTGGGTTGTGATGGTGATGTCTGATAACACTTCTTGTTCTTCTTTTCTCATCGGGAGACCCATGAGTTACTGATTTGGTTAAGCCACTCTCCTTATCCAATTTATTTTATATTATGTTCAAGCTCTGCATTAACTTCATGTTGAATTCCTCCTGTTGCTCCTTGGCTTTCATAAGCCTTTCATTATCAACTTTATGGATTTGGAAATCCTTCAGCAAATTTTTAATGGTCTCTACCATATTCATGTTTTCATCCCTTCCTTCTCCATGTCCATTGGAGTTTTTTCCTTCAGTTCCCATATGGAAATACATCCCTATGATCTCATCTTCTTGGCTATAATCCCCTTGTCCATCTTGGATTCCTATGCACTCTGTTCTAATCCTTATCTGATCTAGTTTTTTTAACTCTGCAAAATTTGCAACCAACAAAACTTTGTCAGGCTAACTGTTTCAACAATTTCATGAAAATATGAACCATTATGGTTCATTAATGCATAAGAATTATTTCTTTTGATTTCCTGAAAATTGAATGCCTGAATCAATTTTCTGGGTGAATAATTATATTTTATTGTCCAATACCTTTCCAATACCTACTTCCATGCTCAATTATGAGTCTTGAGTAGAAAGTTATGGTTATTTGAAAATTGTCCATTAATTTTTCTATTCACTCTTCAGCTTGGTGCAATTATGCGTTGTAATTATGAATTTTTGCACCTACTCCATTGGATTTTTAGTAGGATCTCAATCGGGTTTCTTCATATACCTATTTTGGACAGTATGTCCAAGATTTACCTCTTTCTGGGTTCTGGGCTACTAGTTACAACCTGCTGAAGTTCTAGGACAATTAGTGTTTCTGGTCTGGAATGCTACATGTACCTTCTTTGACATATTAAACATTTTTAACTTGAACATAATTTTAATTCATCTCCAGGAATGTATTCTATGGTTCAATATATTTCTATAGAATACTCATGCACCTCAATCTAGTTCCAGAGCAGAAAGTTATGGCCCTTCGAAGTTAGTTGGGTCTTAAAATTTACCCTCCACTGTTTGTCATGTAACTTCCTCATAAAAGATCCATTTGAAAAATGGTTTACACCAATAGAAATATCTCTCTGGGATCTTTCATTTGAGATGCAGAGACATAATGTACCTTGGTATACTCTGTTCACAAGGTTTTTTAGTAGATAAAAACGTTGTTTAGGGCCTCAAAAACATGCTGCAAAAATATGACCTTCAAAAAGTATAAAATGTCGTAGAAATTCATTGGTTTTCTATAGTTGTAGACTATTATCCCCCAATTTTAGGAATAACTAAGGAGATTATGTCTCGAGGAACACATGTCCTAGACATGGAGTACCGAGAGCCATATCTACTTGAGAATGGCCCCAGAGGGCCCATCTTTTCTTCCTTTCAGTGCCTCCACTTTGTCAGCAGCAACAACATCCATCACCTCGTCTTGGCCCTGTTTCAGAAATGGTTCTTGCTCCATGAGGTAATGAGTTTGAGTATCATGGTATGTGTCACTTTGATCCTCAAAACCTTTGAATATGTGCATATAGTTCTTTTTGTTTCTAACGAGTGCTTGGATCTTATACTTATCCACTTGACCATGTTTGGGGGGAATGACATGATTCCCTAGTAAGCATGTTCCCATAGGTTTTGAGTTTCCACTGGGGGGATCCATTGTTATTAGATAAATCGGTAAATGCAGACATAAACTAATCTCCCTATATCCACCTAGATCTAGAACAAAACAAGATAGGACATGACGCTTTCCCTAAGTTACAATTATTGAATTTGCTACCAAAGATGGAATGGATGACATACCTTAATATATCGCTTCCTTATATCTTTGTTGTCCCTGCTTCACTCTGGTGCTCTTGTGAGATCAAATCTGCAATGACACAAACCAACCAAAGTGAAAGCAACAATAGTAGATTCAATGAAAACCTAAATATGTGATCAAGGAGTCATGTAATAAAATGCTAATGATTTTATGGGAAATAAACATGTCACCATATTATATGAAGTAAAAGTGGAAGAAAGATACAACTAGATGCCTTGATGTCGTCAAGTTCCTTCCAATAGTTCCTTGCTTCCCACACACTTCTTACTCCAAGGATTTTGAGACCATGGATCTGATAGCTACTCACAATCTATCTTGACAAAGAAAATCTCAAAGCCACTCTAACCAAGATAACAATCTCAAGACAAATTTCTAATCTCAAAGGCTCAAGAATTTTCCAACCCAATCAAGCTAACATTCTCCATGAGAGTTCCTCTCCTTTTATAAGATGAAGAGGATAAGGTGAGGAGGTTAGGATGATCCCACTAAATCAAGAAAGTGAGTAATATCCAAACCATTTGAAATCCACCTCACCATAGAAGCTTCTCCTTCTAGAAGCATCGAGAAGATGCTCGTTTTTCCCACGTACGAAGGCCGTCACAACCTAGATATAGTGCAGCCTATGGAAACTCCACACCCTAGCTATAGAGAAAGGTGAGGAAATCGGGCATTTTCACACCCTGCATATATATCAGCATGTGGAAATCCTCCAAAATAGGGTTTTTACAGAGGAAAAGACAACTTATTCTCTCAGGAAAAAATCTTCTCCCTTCTTTCTTTAGGAATTTAGGATATTGATCCTTTTAAAGAAAATGAATAGGTTTACATCATTAATGGTCATAAGTTTGACGAAAATAATGTGTAACAGAGAGCCCCCCAAAGTATGAAGTTAGAACAGAGTGATAGCTGATATACTTTGTCGTGTGTGTGTAGGGAACAAGGAGCAGTCGGTCAGAAACCTACCAACAAACAAGGAAATACAGTACAATAATATATCATCACTGAGGTAGGCATTACCATACTCATAATATAAAATTAAAGCATAAATTCCGACATGCGAAGATCCATGTCAAGTAAGACAGGTCATGGCCACCAAACATACATTGTGGATCCATGCCAATATGACTCAAAACTGAACGTAGCCACCAAAAATACATTGTGGATCTATGTGTTAAAGACTCAAATTTGAACATAGCCACGAGACATACAATGTGGATCTATGAAAAAGTACGAACTGAATATACTCCAACGCAACCTGAATCTGTGAGAAAAGATTCAGGGTCTTCATTTCCACCACTCTATACTACGAATCTAACCATGCAAATACATGTGTTGAAGTCGAACACGGTAGAAACCACTTGATTACCAGTCATTAGTGAATATCGTTAACAAGTGCAAGGGAAATCACCATTAACGTCAATGACTCCCAAGGTACTCTAGTACAATCCAACAAATGTGAATTAATGAGTTGAAGTCGAACACTCGATGGAATCTCCCAATCGGGGGTCAATAATGAAAACCCACTATCAAGAGAGAGGAAACTTTCCATTGAGGCATGCAAGTTCTAAGGTACCAATTAGTTTCTAAGTTTAATTCCTGGATAATGAGTTGAAATCGACAGGAAAAGACTCGTCACAAGAGGGCCTTAATGTATCCCACATCGATGACATGAAACGGGTAACAAGATTTGGTGTAGATCAGAGTAACAAGTGATTCAGGACTGACTTAGGGATGGACGACGCAATAGAAGGATTAAGGAATGTAGAAATGGCCGACACAATAGAAGAATTTTTGGGTTGAATTTCTCTTTGAACATATTGATGACACGACAATTGTCTTGGAAAAACTGACTCAACAACAGGGATCACAGACCAATTTGTAATATTATAAAGGAGTATGATTAAGAGACAAGAAAATATTCCAACCTAGACACAAGGCGAGTGAAAGGGTGTCATGTTCAAAAGAGACTCTTCCATGGAATACATGTTTAGACACATTTATTTTTCAATTTTTCTCCCACCATTTCTGGCGAGTACCTCTTTATTTTTATGCAAGCTTGAGGAGGATAACATATGCTTGTAATGTAAGCTCATCCTTCGGATGATTCCCTCAGATTATTTTTAACGAACCCTAAGAAGGAGTGGCTCAGTCCCATGTGGGTCTTTCTATGTTTGTTTAACGAGTCCAAAGATAGAAAACTCAGGGGTTTTTCATGTTTATAGAGTCTGAAAAACACTTTAAAGAAAACTCTCTCAGTTCCTTTTTTGTAAATTAGTCTAATGAGACCGAAAAAGAGATAAACTATCGCTCAACACACATTTTCTTCAAATACTTTAACAAGCATGAAAAGAACAAGGTCGCTCGACAATCTTTTCATGTTTAGAGATTCTAAAAAGAGCTTAAAGGGAACTCCAATGGGTTCCTTTTTCATATAACGTTTACGAGTCCGAAAAAGTGATAAAATTATACTTGGTTACATTCTCATTGGTTTATGAGCATGAGAAAGAACAAAGACTACGCTTGGTAACTTATTCTCATGTATTTACGAACATGAGAAAGAACAAAGACTAATCTCGGGATTGTTTTCATTTTTACGCATGCTTTAAAACAAAACAAAATTATGCTTGGGATAGATTTTATTTTTACACAAGATTAAAAACTAAACAAAACTATGCTTGGACCTGGTTTCATTTTTACACAAGCTTGAACCAGAGGAAACTATGCTTGAGGTAGGTGGTTTGATTTTTACACAAACTTGAACCATATAAAACTATGCTTGGACTTCCCAACGCATAACACAGGTATGGTTGGTACTTAGCCCCCAAATTAAGAAACTAGTGGATCTACTTTAGCATGAAGTCTAGAGGTTGAAATTATTTCCCCCCAAGCTTCATTTCGTCCAACGACACAAGTGAATGAAATGAAACTTCAAATTCTAGATGAAGGACTTGACTTAAAAAGAGAAGGGGAAAAACTATTTCATTTTTTAACGAGCTTGACACAAGAGAAGAACTATGCTCGTGACTCTAGGTATAATCCCCAGACCATTGTTTCATTTTTTAATGCACTTCACACAAAAACAAGAACTATTCTCATAACCTCTGTTTCATTTTTTAACGAGGTTTCCACAGAGACGCAAAAAATTATCCTCATAACTAGTTTCATTTTTTAATGAGCTTGAAATCAAAAAATCATGCTTGAGGTACTTCTTGATCATCACTTCCAAGAGGACAATTCTTTGGAAGGACACCATGTCAAGGGATAAAACTCGGTCATGGATTCCAAGAGATCTTCATTTGTTGGAAGAAACACACTCTGGAAGAAACACATGTTGAGGGTCGCGAGAGGGGTAAGGAGGTCAGGCTCCAATAGCCCTACCAAAGAGGTCACCATGTCAACTACCGGATCCAAGTCATTGTCATTGACAGCCGAAGGCATGGAATACAACGCCACATAATTTACCTATGGCAGGGGTGATACCATATTCATATAAGAACCGTGTAGGGGGGGGCATTTAGGTCAAGTTAGAACCAAAAAATGAAAGTTGATTAATGGTCACTATTATTCCATCGTGCAGGAAAGCTATCACACAAAAAAGAGTGGACATGATAGCTTTCATGGCATAGACATAATCTCGCACAAGGAGTAAAGAGAAATCCAAAGGATCTTCAACTACCATGACATCAATAAAGAGATTTTTCCCTCCCAAAGTTACAAGAAATTGAGGAAGGGTCCCTAAAGGTTGACTGGTTCTTCTATTAAAAGATAACAGATTCTGTGTAACCGATGCAAGCTGAGGAAAACCCAAATCTTGCCAAGCGAGAGAGAACAAAATACTAACGGATGCACCTTCATCTATTAGCGTCTGAGGAACGTCCCGACCACAAACCTGTACTGTAATCTGGAAAGGAATGTGAGAGGAAAGATGAGGTCCAGTTAGCACACCCCAATTAAAAAGGATGGTCTTATTACTTGGAGGGGGTTCCAGGGGAGAAGGAGGAATACCCCTGAGCATGGTAGATTCTGTATCAACAAGAAAAACATGAGCAGTATCGGGTTTACCCTCGAGTGAGAGTAGGATCGATCGATGATGAGATCAGATCGACCACTTGGGTTGCATTCTCCAATGGGAGAATGGGGTCGACGGGTGGAAATGGATCGACCACTTGGGTTTCACTCTCTAACTGGAGAGTGGGATCGACCGAGGAAGGGATCAGATCGACCACTTGGGTTGCAATCTCTAATGGGAGAGTGGGATCGACCGAGGATGGGATCCGATCGAGCACTTTGTCAACTGGTTTAGCTAAGGACATGACCAGATTGACTACATGATCAACAATATTGATCGATGAAGGGGACAGATTGAACATTCCGTCAACTATAGGTGGTTCAATAGTAATATTGTGATAATCAGCTGGAAGTTGATGCTGGGAAACAATAATGTCTTCGAGGAATTTTGAGGCTTCGTCCATATGAGGGAAAAGGTGAGTTAAATGACTCCCTTTGCATAAAATGCATGGGAACTTGCCTCTACTTTTCTTCTTCCCAACAGTATTTTGACTAGTTGATGGGAGGTCATCATCATCTTGTTCAGAGTTTGACGACATGGGTTGGCGAGGGTGTGTAGACCATGCTTCTATAACCTTGGATAGACTAGGGAAATCTTTAAGAAGATGGCTACCCTTACAACTCTTGCAAGGGTACTTGGGCTTATGGGTGTTTTGGGTGATCTTGACATCATCAACATTCCCAGCACGATTAACAGTAACTAGTTTCTTTCCAGCATGTCCGACAGTGGTTGGAAGTGTGGATCCTTGTTTATTTTTCTTCTTCTTGTTCTTCTTATCCATCGCGTTACTATATTTAGATCTTTCACTCGACGAAGAAGATGAAATGGGAGGAGACCTTACAGGAGAAGAAGGTGAAGAAGATCTTACTGGCGAAGAAGGCAAAGGATTAAAATGAGGTTGATGTTCTTGGGGGGAAGTTCTTACAAATGAAGAACTAACTACATTTGGGACTACCTGAGTGGAAAAAAACCATACCGATAGTCCAATTGTGAGACCTGGAAGGCTCAAAGTAGCGATGTGAGGAAGACCAATGTTTCTGTAAGAAGGAAAAACAAAAAGTTCCCCTGGAGAATGGGTTCCTTCATTGGTCATTTCAGGAACTGACACCATCAAATAAAAATCCAATCTAGTAAGCAAACAAAACCTTCTCACAATGAACACACTAGTTGGTGATGAAATCCAACGTCGCGGGAACAATGTAAGAAAGGGATCAGATAGAGCGGGTGGAAAAGTTACGTTGATGACCTGCTTAATGGACTTACACCCTGGTGCAATCTCCCACACATATATGTGGGTATACCCTCCAAGGAACCAGAGTGAGTTTGTCCAACGTCTATTCCAGGTACCGTGAAGACTTTCCCCTCCACAGTCACCTCGTGTAAAGAACCTAGAGAGATAGGCCACTAAGGTTACCAAATACAACAATGATGCCTGGGGAAACAGTCGACAGTATGATCCATGCGCAAAGGTAGGGTATCTAACCTGAAATCAACTTGAAAGGCTTCCACTCATCCTCGTGGGTATACCTTCAAGCGACCCCCATAATACACACAATCTCTACACCAAGACCAACAAAGTAGGGTGAGTAACTTTGCCAGTCTCAATGCGACCTTGTGATTGGCCCTTGTGTTAGAAGGGCTTCCTAGAACAAAATTTAGCAAGTGGATTTCATCGCTCCTTGACACAAGATTCTATGTTTGTTTGCATCTTTGGAAAGTTATCTTTCACACCTATTCCAAAGCCCTACAACTAATCTAATGTCGGTTTGCTACCAGAAAATATAAAAATGTCTAATCAATTTTTATAAGCACTTTATTTTATGGATTTTATTACTCAAAAGGAAAAATGGCATGGACAATATGGTGTTTTGACCGACTCGAAATTTATGCAAAGAGATGAAGATACAATCTTTTCATTTCGATGAAAGCTATGCTACGAGAAGGAGAAAACATTTATCATTCCCATATGCACAATGTCCCAAAATTTTAAAACCCATCAATATCAATATCTTCAAGAAATGATACAAAGAGACTGTACACCAATACACAATTCATGCCCCCCCCAATTCATGGTCTTAAATTTTCAGAATTTAAGACCAAAAAATGCCAAGAATCATGCAATTTCGCTACTTCAAATGCAAGGATTCCTCCAATCTAATATAAAGCAAGAAATTGAAACTTTTTGTTTCAAAGACAGCTAAAAGAAATAACAAATCGACATGAAACAAAGCAACCTGAACAATTTTCTTTTTTAACAGGAACTATTCAATAAAAGAAAAATAAATTCTTTCACCAAACAATTCTAAAGAAAAGACGGTGCTTTGTAACTGAAAGACACTCAAACCAAGAGACTAAATCTTTCAAAAGAAAACAAATCAAAGATGGCTAAAAGAAGTTTCAAAGCTGTCAATCAGACTGTAAACATATCATAATCAAACCCAAAAATTCACCCCAAAACCAAATCCAAGTCTGGGTAAGGAAAAAACCATCAAAAATCCAAATTTTCACAATTTTCGTAGGCTGTAGACTAACATAGTGGGTAAATCCCTAATTTCTGCAGGCCAGATATGGGTAGGGTGCGAAGTTTTCTCACTAGTCTAAACAGGTAGGGTGCCGAAATCCCAATTCGTCGCACTGTCCCTCAAAGCAGGGTGCAGAAATCAAACATAAATGGAGAAAATTAAAAATTAAGAAGGTTTTTAGTGTGGTTTAATAGTCAAAGAGTCAAACTGGATCTCCCAGTGACTCAAAAAACAAAATCCAGGCAATCAAAGAAAGAAATCAAGTAAAACTAGAAAAATAATATGTCCCTAGTGGAGTCGCCAATTTTGTTATTGGATAAATTGGTAAATGCAGACATAAACTAATCTCCCTAGATCCACCTAGATCTAGAAAAAAACAAGACAGGACATGACACTTTCCCTAAGTTACAATCATTGAATTTACTACCAAAGATTTAATGGATGACATACCTTAATATATCACTTCCTTATATCTTTGTTGTCCCTGCTTCACTCTAGTGCTCTTGTGAGATCAAATCTGCAATGACACAAACCAACCAAAGTGAAAGCAACAACAGTAGATTCAATGAAAACCTAAACATGTGATCAAGGAGTCATGTAATAAAATGCTAATGATTTTATGGGAAATAAACATGTCATCATATTATATTAAGTAAAAGTGGAATAAAGATACAACCAAATGCCTTGATGTTGTTAGGTTCCTTCCAACAGTTCCTTGCTTCCCACTTACTTCTTACTCCAAGGATTCTGAGACCATGGATCTGATAGCTACTCACAATCTCTCTTGATAAAGAAAATCTCAAAGCCACTCTAACCAAGCTAACGATCTCAAGCCAAATTTCTAATCTCAAAGGCTCAAGAATTTTCCAACCCAATCAAGCTAACCTTCTCCATGAGAGTTCCTTTCCTTTTATAAGATGAAGAGGATAAGGTGAGGAGGTTAGGATTATCCCACTAAATCATGAAAGCGAGTAAGATCCAAACCATTTGGAAGCCACCTCACCATAGAAGCTTCTCCTTCTAGAAACATCAAGAAGATGCTCATTTTTCCCACGTACAAAGGTCGTCGCACCCTAGCTATAGTGCAACCAGCATAAACTCCACACCCTAGCTATAGAGCAAGGTGCAGAAATCAGACATTTCCACACCCTGCATATATAGCAGCCTGCGGAAATCCTCCAAAATCGGGTTTTTACAGAGGAAAACACAACTTTTCTCTCAGGAAAAGTTCTTCTCCCTTCTTTCTTTAGGAATTCAGGCTATTGATCCTTTTAAAGACAAAGCATATGTTTACATCATTAATGGTCATAAGGTTGATGAAAATAATGTGTAACATCCATGGAAAGTCATCGTCCATTCCCGTCATACTTATCACTTTCCATCTTACTTCCCGCTCATCCATCCCATTACATTGGTCCAGGCATTGGGTTGGCCAATCATTTAAGGGTTGCACCTTGCCTTGTGGGAAGAAGGGGCTACATGCCCAGAAGGTAAAATAAAGTTGGAAATAGATAAAAGCATAAAAATAAAACCTTGAGATGCTTCGCCCAAGGATCCCCGAGAAAGAAGTAAAAATATTCTCAGCAAGAAACAAGAGGGACCCATAAAAATAATAAAAAAAGACCTTGTCATAGGATGTGGGGTCTCATCATGAGCTAGCCTATTAAGTCCATGGATACCTAGTGGTATGACACTACTCGCAGTTGGTTACCACGCCAGGGTAGTGTCTCTTGGTTACATGGCCAAGAGAAAGGGGGTCTCATCACGAACTAGCCTTCTTATCTCCATGAAAGTGATTATGGGTAATGTTGCCACCACTGGTCACCACGCCAAGGCAGTGGCTCTTGATTAGCTTCTTGAAATAAAAAAATCAATAAAAAATAAATAATAAAAGGCATTAATGGGCTTAGAAACATTTTCATCCAGGACAGGTGCAACTCACCTTCTACAAAGGAACCCACACGTAAGCCTTGCATTTCCCTACTATCACTGCACCCCTTATCCACCTCAACCATTAACATGACTTGGATTTGATATCTTTCAGAAACGTCCCTTTTCCAGTGGACACTAGCCCAATAGGACACCCTGTCACTTCCTTCAAACTTTCCTTGTAGATTTGTATAATGTCTTTGAGCATTTGACTAGGTAAAAGGGGTTTTATGCACATGTTTAATAAAATTGATGATTGGATGTGATTGACATTTCTATGATCCCTATGAGTTATGAGCCCATGGACGACATATCTGTTGATGTGCAGGATCATACCTGATGGACATGTACACATGGGGAGATGATTAGTTCAGACCTCCATGGGGTTGAAGAGCCCACCAAGTGGATGTTGAGACCCCATTAGGGGGAAACGATAGGACAGAGGGGTTTTCACATGAGAAGAGGAGGACATTCCACATAGGCACCCTGGAAGAGCCTTACCTAGGGGGGATTGTTCCCTCTCTACTGGAACATTGGCCTTGGAAGGCCCAGGATGTCACCCATGATGCCCATGATGTCATCCAACTTTATGGACGTTTTTGGGAGGTAGTTATGGAAGTGTGGCACATGTGGCATCTTGGAGAGGCCCAAGGAGGGCTAACATTTTTCTCCAGAAGGCCTATGTTTCCCTAAAATGGGATAACGTCACCCTAGAAAGGGAATGATGTCTTACTTTTTCTTGATTAGGGTTTCATTTATGACATTTAGTTTAAAACAATATTATTTGGTATTTTGGTTTTGGCCCTTGGATATGGAAGCAAGCGAAGATTAAGGAAGAAAAGGAAAAATGTGAACTAAATGGAAGACACAATGACTGATACTAGGTCGAAGTGAGCAGAAGAGAAGAAAATATGGAGTGAAGTAAGAAAAATCAAGTCGTTGGATGAGGAGATTGAGGATGACAGATTAACAAGGAAGATGGATCGTGGACAACTCAGCAAGCAGAAAAATCCATTGTTGGATGCTTTGGAGCACCGTGCGAGAAGGAAGGAAAGATAGGTTGGAAAATCCCTAAGAACACAAGTAAAGTTGACCTAGGGTTTTAGACACCTAGGGTTTTTGTATCTAGGGTTTTGACACTTAGGTTTTAACCTAAGGGTGTCCGAGAACTATTGTAATGTATAAATAGAGGTGTAAAGGACCTGGGATGGGTTGTTGGTATTGTGGGTTCTAGTTTTTGTTATTGGCATGAGTGATTATTGTTGTGTGAGAGAGAAGTTCTAAGTGTAAGATCCTTCTGGTATTGTAAGATCTTCAGCTGGGTGCGAAGATCAACTCTGCAGCTAGGTGCGTAGGGAGGGGAGAGATAGAGAGGAGAAGAGAGAAGATCTCCTAGCTGAGAGCACAGACAAGAACTGTATGCTTCATATTAATATATTATAAAGCACAGTTATGTGGAAGTAGCCCTAGAGAGAGGGTGAACCACGTATATCTTGTGTTGTGTGTGATTGATGTTGTGTTCTCTGTCATTTGATATGTTGCTATTGTGATATCGAATAGATCTGAAGTATAACTTGCACAGTAGGTTTAAGGAAGATAAAGAATACTAGGTGACTATGTATTGTTGTTGTGAATCCATTCTGCATTCCCTCTGGTTGTAGACACCTGTGTCCTGCAACCCCCTATAGCTACTTCGGGTGAGACTACATCTATTTCACAGGTGTTGCCGAAAGGGACAATAGTTAGGGCTTGTTGGTGCACTCTTGGATTTGAACCCTGGGTCCACCCCTGTGCCAACAAATGGTTCCGTTGTTGGGACAAGAATCTTCTTGAGGGAATGTCAAGGTGGTTTCCATCAAAGACAGAGATTCAGAAGCGGATAGAATATCAAGAAAAGGACTTCACTGAAGCCCAGAACAAGAACCCTAATCTTAGTACAGAGGATTGGTTGGAAAGATATATCTTTATTTATATACATGAGATTTTCTTTGGAGGAATCCATAGGGAGTCATACGAGTGGCTAACTAGGTTAACAGATACCCAATTTGAGATCAGATCTAGGCCACCTGTGGTTTGGACGTAGGATCTAATCAAGAAGGTCAAGAGAGTTGATAACGCCATGTTAAGAGCAGTAGATCACTGGTTTGATAGTACCATTGGAGGGTATATTACTGAGTTTGTTGTTGACAGAGTAGAATCGTATAACCAAGAAGAGAGATATTTCTTTAAGGGACCTAGAGGAAAATTTTTACATTTTCTGAAGTTGAAGATCAAGATGTTATTGCATGAGAAGAACATCTTGAATATACAATAGTCTGCTGGATTGAAGAGCTAATGTTCAAGAACTCAGATAGCAACAACGACACAGAGGCTGGACATACGTGCAGTGGGAGAGTGTTCAACAAAGTTCTTCTCGCGAACCTATTTAAGTAGAACTATAGGGACGGGGGTTTCTACAGTGGAGAAGAGGAAAATCTGACAGACGAAGAGCATTCATAATTCACTAGGACAGCCGAACCTCACCGAGAAGACACAAAAACTTCAGGAACTGGGCCAACTATCGAAGTAAGTACTATTAATCCTATTGTTGTTTCAGCAACATTAAGAAATCAGAGTAATCAGAGTCACTAGAGCGCTCAGAGAACTATTACTAGTAGTCTTCCACATACTTAGTCAGGAAACCTAGGAAGATCTATGGCGGATGAAATGAGTTTACCCACCTTCATAGGAGATGTATCTAAAGATCTTGATCAACACTGGTTTCTATGTGAAGCCGTATGGAGTATTAAGAACATCACCGACGAAGATGTCAAACAAAATCAGTTTAGTACTACTCTAAGAGACCATGCACTGAGCTGGTACATGAAGTTTGTTAAGGGAATTGCCTAGCCTAAACCACTGAATGAGATCAAGAACACGCTGATTGTTGAATTCAAGAAATCCAAGTTGGAGTCACAGTGCATTACATAACTAAAAGAAATCAAGTAGAGAATATTTGAACACATATGGGAGTTCAATCAGAGGTTTAAAACCTTGACGGGCCACTTGAGTTTCCAGATCCCAGATGAGCAGAACAAGGAATGGTTCATTGCTTCCCTCTTGCCACACATCAGAGTTCCTCTGATGCAACAAAATATTTCTTCGTAGGCTGAGGTGTTGGAAATATCCATGAAATTAGAATCAACCCCTATGGGAGAATCCAACTCAGGTATGAGTCAAATCTTGAGTCAGCTAACTAGTTTGTCTCTGCAGGTCGAAGCTATGAAGAAAAACAAGGGGAAATATAAAAGAGAAGTCATCAAGTGTATCATATTCAAATCATAAATCCATGATAAGGAACACTTTCCCCTATTCCATGAATACTTGGCCTCTGGAGCTCTAAGCCCCTTGAATCTAGTTACCCTACCCTAGTGCAAGGTATGTAGAAATCGACATCGCCCTGGTGAATGTTACTATCTACAAAAATATGTCCAGAAACCCACAAATATGTATTTCATGTTCCTTAAGTTGGTAGGACATGATGACATGGATTGTATGGCTTATGATCTCATGCATGAAAGGTCGAGGGATATATACAAAATTCAAGGCAAAGTATAGCAAGAAGGAACCACTATGCAGTATAACTCCCCTGGGAGAGGAAACTTCAACCCTCGTGGTGGATTCCGAGGAAAAGGAAGAGGAGGAGGTATGGGTCGAGGTTGAGGAAAGATAATTTTTTATAACTGCGCACAGCCAGGACACTTGGCAAGGGACTGTCAGAACCCTTGTACCACTTGCATCTATTGCAACTCCTTCGATCATGTTATCGAGGAATGTCCAGCATTGCTGGCTAAACTTCAGGAGATATGGGGATCTCAGCAAGAACCCGCAAATACAACTAATCAAAGAAGAACCTCACGGAGCAGATCCCAAAGTCATTGTTATCACTAGAGGAGGCGTTGTTACGGGAGAGGATAGAGTGATCCAAGGAAAGACTACAGAATAATCAAGAGTCAAGAAATCTATAGAGAGGACACAATTTGATGGCATAGGGGTAGACCCAGGGTTCAACGCTACAACAAGGCACCAACAAAGCCCTAACTACCAGCCCTTTCGACAACATCCGCGAAGCAGCTGAATTCTCACCCAAGGTAGAGGCAGGGGTGGTTGCAAGACTCAGGTGTCTGCAACCTTAGCTGGGACACAGATCTGTGATTGTACTACTTAATAAATCACTTAGCACCATCAGTTCCCGAATATGCAATCAACATCTACTTCGCTAATAACTCAGGGCTTCGCAACATCCACACTAATCTAACGTATTTGAGCACTTAGCATCAATAGATAGGTCAGATCTAGTAGATCAATCACTTAACACATTCATATAGATCAGATCTAATATTCTCACATGTCATTAGCACCAAGCATAAGAAGATCTATCTAAATACATCAAAGAACTTAGCAAAAAAATACATAAACACATTAAGACAATCACAAAGAAAGATAACATAGTGTTTATGTTGTTCACCCCCACCCTAGGGCTATGTCCACCAACTCTTCTTCTTTATTATCTTTAGTCAATCGGTTACAAGCATAGAGCCATCAAAACCCTACTCCACATAGGACAAAATATCTATGTAGCTCGCTAGATCCTTCTTCCTTGCGTTACAACACAAAGCCTTCCACCATCTATTATGACCACTTGCACTTAGCTCTGCAAGTCTCTCATAGTCATGTACAAATTACTTACAAAACCGTACTTGCACTTAACATACATCACATATGTGCATTACAAAAATAGGCCTAAGAATGGGTAAACCCATGGGCCGAAATTCCAATCCCATTACATAGTCCCAAAAACCCAAACAGGACCCAAAAGTGGGCCAAGATCCCTTTATCTCCGCTTCCTCTTGTGCTCCTCCAACAGGCTGTCGAAGTCCCAAAATAGGTCACTATGACCAAGAATCTCCCAAAACTTGGTCAAGGGCCAACACAAGTGTTTGATGCAAATAAATAAAGACAAATCTTTGAGGAAGCAAGAAAATAATTTGGGAGAGACCAAGGCTCTTCATTGAAGACACGACCAAAAGTAAGTGAATGTGGAATGCCTCTGGCATTTGATCAGTCTGCTTCCCCCAGAGATGGAAAAGAGGTGAGTAAACTTGTAAGTTTCTTGTATACATTTATAGAGTTGATTAAAGATGAGAAAGCCATACAATAACTGCAAAATTTGGTCAAACAGTATGAGATAGGAAGGGTAGATCCTTTACTAAACAAAGCATTACATCAACTATCCAAGAAGAGAAGGAAAAATAAATAACTACACCTTAATTCTCAGATTGGAGAGTATGATATAGACTATGTGGTTCTCGACTTAGGTCAATGTCATGACGAAGGAAACCTGGGAACTGATGAGAAAACCTAAGCTGATTTATTCTCCTATCAAGCTTAGGATGGCTAACCAGCAGGCAGTAAGCCCCTTTGATAGATTGGAACATGTCCCTGTGGACATCGACGAAGTAAGGATGTTTGCAGACTTTGAGGTGATTGAGATAGTTGATGATAGTTGTCCTTGCCCTGCGTTGTTAGGAATTGATTGGGCTTTCAATAATTCCACTGTGGTTGATTTAAAGAAAATAAGAATGACATTTGAAGGATATGGCCTTAGGGTCATTGCACCTTTAGATCACGATGAATGTCAAAGATACATAGAACCCATCAGAGAAAAAGGCCACACATATGAATTACAAAACATGTACAAATTAACAGCCAGACAACAGGACTACATTAATCCTACGACGGATGGGAATTTGAGCTGGAGAAGTGACAACGCATGTTCATCATATTCAGAAGAAGCACTGGAGAATTGGTAGAACAAAATGTATGAAGTATCTACAAGGAGATGTGCTAGAATAACCTGAGAAGTTAATTGGATCAGCACAACAATAAGTAACTTTCCCACCTTTGACGATCTGAATCATTTAGAAGCATTCTTGGTGAACTTTGAAGAAATTGTACCAACACAACAAATATTGTTGGCAATGGATGAGGCCCTGAAATCAACTCTAGCAAGATGGTGGGGGACACCAAAAAACAATATTATAGACTAGGTACAATGTCGCACTTTTATGAGAGCGTGATTTTAAGAGCAAGTATAAAGTTGCGAAGTTAGATACACAGGTCAAAGTTGTCCAAAGGACCATGTGCAAAGTTGTGAGGAAACCTGGAGAAACATCCCTCAAGAACAGTGGGTGCACAAATTCATAAACATGTTGGACACAACCCCTATCAACTGGTACCTACAAGCATAATTATGCCTGATCACTGCAGATTGGGAAGGTATGACCCAGAACTTTGTAACTACCTTTTTTCTTGAAATCCAATATCCTACAGTAGATCAAGAATTACAGATCATAATACAAAAAGTGTTCGAGGAGGAACCTAGCCTCCCTTTGGAGCAAGAAGAGGATGAATGGTACGCGCCCCTTCAGAAGTTGCAAGGCTGTTACAATATCAATGCAGTCGAAGACGATGATCCAAGGAATGTGAACATCACCAAAATAGAAGGACCAGGGGTTGAACTACCTTTCATTGGACAGTCTATCAAGATCAAGAAAGTCAACATTGGAACAGAGCAGACACCAAAAATTGAAAATTTTGGAGATTATTGGGATGCTGCCACTATTGACAAGATCATAGAGTTTATACATGAGTATCAGGACTTGTTTCCAACCACATTCACTGATCTAAAGGGTATTAAAGGGCCTATGGGGGAGATGAGGATCCCTTTGAAACCAGATGCCAGACCAGTCAAACAAATACCTTACAGATTGAACCCTAAATATAAGGAGAAAGTGAAGATTGAGCTCGACAGAATGATGGAAGAAGGGATCATAGAACCTATCGAAGAGTCAGAATGGATTAGCCCTATGGTGGTAAAAACAAGAAGATAGGAGAGATCAAGATCTGCATAGATCTCAGGAAGCTGAATGATGTATGTTTGCATGACCCATTCCCCACACCATTTACTGACGAAGTGTTAGACAATGTAGGAAGACAGGAGGTATATTCTTTTACAGATTGATTTGCAGGATACCATCATATCTGGATTGCTAAGGAAGATCACCACAAGACCACATTTGCAACAGAATGGGGATCCTACCAGCATACAATGATGCCATTTGGCTTGAAGAATGCACCATCCATATTTTCCAGGGTGGTTTTCAAAGAGTTTAAGGAGTTTTTACATGAATTCCTGGAAGCATATTTTGATGATTGGACTGTTTTCATCATTTTGCATAATCATATTGAATGTTTAATACTAATGTTGGATAAGTGTAGGAAGAGTCATATTTCCTTAAACCTGAAGAAGTGCATCTTCTTTTCACCCTTCGGAGTGTTGCTAGGTCATATTGTGTGTAAGAAGGGATTACTGGTAGATCCATCCAAGATTTCCATTATAGTCGATCTACCCCCTCCTACTTCAGTCAAATAGTTGTGCACTACACTGGGACACACGGGATACTACATGAAGTTCATTAAGGGCTATGCACATATTATAGCACCCATGGAGAATATTTTGAAGAAAGATTGTCAGTTTCACTGGACAGAAGAATTCTAGCAGAGTTTCGACACACTAAAATAGAAAATGGTTACTGTGCCTATTCTGGTTTTCCCATATTGGAGTAAGGAGTTTCATGTGCATGTCAATGCATATTCCATTGCATTAGGATTTGTGTTAGCACAACTGGGAGATGGAGACATCGACCAACCATTAGCCTTTGCTAGAAGAAAGCTATCAATAGCTAAGATTAATTACACCACCACTGAGAGAGAAGGGTTACCCATGGTGTATGCGTTGTAGAAGTTCCGCCACTACTTGTTGGGAGGACACTTCAAAATGTTTACTAATCACTCTGCCCTGAAATACTTAGTCAACAATCCAATGTTGGGGGGGAGAATATGAATATAACTTCTTCTATTTCAGGAATATCATTTTGAGATTGTGATTAAGCCAGGACGAATGAACAAAGGTCCTGATCACTTGTTGAGGCTGGAACATGGAGAAGAGCCTACTAGCTTGGAGGATACACTACCATATGTGCAGTTGTTGGCCATTAGAAAAATCGATGATCACTTCGCAGAGATAGTCCAGTTCCTATCAACAGGAATGACACCTAGTGACTATACAATTATTCAGAAGAAACAGTTGGTATTACGCGCTGCAGATTTTTCACTTATAGTTGGATAGCTATACAAGATGGGACCTGACGATAAATTGAGAAGGTGTGTTACAGAAGCAGAGAGACCATTGATCCTCACAGAAGCACATAAGGGCATCGAAGGAGGACATTACGCAGGGAAAGCAATAGCACAGAAGATTCTTAGGGATGGCCTTTGGTGGCCTACTCTACACAGAGATGATAAGGACTATTACAGAGCCTACGATGCATGTCAAAGAGTTGGGAAACCATCTAGAAGATATGAAATGCATTTAGCACCACAACT
This sequence comes from Picea engelmannii, assembly GCA_009831015.1. Taxonomy (NCBI): domain Eukaryota; kingdom Viridiplantae; phylum Streptophyta; class Pinopsida; order Pinales; family Pinaceae; genus Picea; species Picea engelmannii. The sequence continues at coordinate 229,865 of ML798745.1, read as the reverse complement.
GACCCTACAAACATTTGAGAAATGGGCGATTAACTTCGTGGGACATATAAACCCACCGGGGAAGCGCACAGGAGATAGATACATAATCATTGCGATCGAGTATTTGACCAGATGGGCAGAAGCAAGATCAGTTAAGGACTACAGTGAAACTACAGTTATGCACTTCATATTTGATGATATCATAACCAGGTTTGGATGCTCGAAGACCCTTATGAGCGATAAAGGCACACATTTCATCAATAAGACCGTTGAGGCCTTGACTCAGGAATTTGAAGTTCACCATCAGAAGAGCACACCTTATCATCCACAAGCAAATGGGACAGTTGAATTATTCAATAAATTCTTGGAGACAACACTGACAAAGATATGCAGTGTGAACAAGGATGACCGAGCTTTGAGAGTACCAGCAGTATTATGGGCCTATAGAACCACTTGCAAGAAACTGACCATGCAGACCCCCTTCAAGTTGGTTTGTGGTCTAGAAGTCGTTGTCCCAATGGAATATTTGGTTCCTAGTCTGAGAATTGCAGCCTTTACAGATATGGATGACACTGTCTCTATTCAAGAGAGGCTCACACAGTTGGTCGAACTAGAAGAAGACTTATTTATTACAGGGTTCCATTAGCGAGTACAGAAGGATAGAGAGAAGGCCTACCATGACAGGCACATCAAGAAGAGGGAATTTAAGCAAGGTGATTTGGTATTGGTATATGACAACAAGTTCATGAATCATCCAGGAAATTTCAAAATGCATTGGCTAGGGCCATATGAGGTTGCCTATGTTACAGAAGGAGGAGTTGTCTATTTGAAGACTTTGAATGGAGAATGGAAGGAGGGACTAGTGAATGGGAGCCAGTTGAAATTGTATTGCGACAACCAACTGCCTTGCAGCTCTCAGTAAAAGTAAACGAAAAAGGGTCTAGGTACCAGGTGCAGTTGAAACTGGGTACCACACACAGAAAAGACAGTTTGCACAAGGAAGGAATGTAGGACTAGACCTGGAAGCACAGGCTGCCCCACACAGTCTGAAGTCGAAGCACAACAAAAGGATCAGATCTTAAGTGCCTTGGGACGAGTCACAAGTGATTTTTGGGGAGCTGTTGGCCCTTAGATATGGAAGCAAGCGAATATTGAGGAAGAAAAGGAAAAACACAAACTATGTGGAAGACACAGTGACTGATACTGGGTTGAAGTGAGCATAAGAGCAGAAAATACAGAGCGAAGTAAGAAAAAACAATCTTTTGTACGAGGTGATTGAGGATGACAGATCAACAAGGAAGACAGATTGTGGACAACTCAGCAAGTGGAAAAATCCAGAGTTGGATTCTTTGGAGCACCGCGTGAGAAGGAAGGAAAGATAGGATGGTGAAGCCCTAAGAACGTGGATCAAGTTGACCTAGGGTTTTAGACACCTAGGGTTTTTGTATCTAGGGTTTTGACACCTAGGTTTTAACCTAAGGGTGTCCAAGAACTATTGTAATGTATAAATAGAGTTGTAAAGGACCTGGGATGGGTTGTTGGTATTGTGGGTTCTAGTTTTTGTTATTGGAATGAGTGATTATTGTTGTGTGAGAGAGAAGTGCTAAGTGTAAGAGCCTTATGGTATTGTAAGATCTTTGGCTGGGTGTGAAGATCAACCTTGCAGCTGGGTGCACAGGGAGGGGAAAGATAGAGAGGAGAAGAGAGAAGATATGCTAACTGAGAGCACAGACAAGAACTATATGCTTCATCTTAATATATTATAAAGAACAGTTCTGTAGACGTAGCCCTAGAGAGAGGGTGAATGACATATATCTTGTGTTGTGTGTGATTGATGCATTGTTCTCTGTCATTTGATATGATGCTATTGTAATATTGAGTAGATATGAAGTATAACTTGCACAGTAGGTTTAAGGAAGATAAAGAATTCTAGGTGATTGTGTATTGTTGTTGTGAATCCATTCTGCACTCCATCTGGTTGTAGACACCTTTGTCCTGGAACCCCCTATAGCTACTTCAGGTGAGACTGCATTTGCTTTGCAGGTGTTGTCGAAAGGGCCAGTAGTTAGGGCTTGTTGGTGCGCTCTTGGAGTTGAACCCTGGGTCTGCCCTTGTGCCAACATTTTCCCTTGTCGGCCTTTTGATGACCTAAAATTTAATTAAGGTCATTTGTACTGTATAAGTAAGAGAGAAAAAATCTCATTTGGATCATCATATTTCACTCACACATTAGTGAGGTATGAAATTTGCGCCCTCTTCTAGGGTTTTGGCTGAAATTTTGAGGCGCACTTGTTGAAGGAGACTTTTTCTTGGAAATTTTGGCATTTCTCTTGGTGAAAGGTTTACAACTAGGGTTTTGCTACATGAATTCTTGGTTTATGTAAGTGAATTTCTTCAACACTTCTTTATTGAATGGTTATGGTACTATTTATTTTCATTTTGTTATTATAATTTGTTGAATTAAAACCCTAGGTGACAAGCACATGCTAAGTTTCTTATATCATGTCCCTACTAGGATTAAGATCCATTTGATTTGTTGAAGTAAGATAGAGACTTGCCATAGAAACACTCTATCCATATTATTATAGCCTAGCCATTTTCACTTGTTATTGAGCTAAGAAAGAGGAAAATGCATCAATGCCTAAGGTTTCTACACCTTGGTGAGCCGTTTTCCCTTAGTCTTTGATAGATGAAGCCTTGCCTTAGAAACAATTCATCTTCAAAGTCTCTTGTCTTTAGCCCTACAATTATTACTCAAGCTAGCCGATCTTGCCATTGAGCTAAAGAAGGAGGAGAGAGCACTAAGTCCTAGGGTTTCTACACCTTAGTGAACCTTTCTCCCCTAGGCTTTCATTGTTGAGGCCTTGCTTTAGCAACACCTAAACATTTAACCCTCTTGTCTTTGGCCATATCATTATCATTTCAGCCCTTCAACATTTGCATCCATTTGACTCCATTTGCCCTGATAACGCACTGATCTAAGACTTCTTGTGTTGAGCACCTTGATCATACAAACATCCAATACCTTGAACAACTACTAACCCTTCTAACCCTAGATTATGTTGAAATAATGTAACTGCGAAGAGAATTCTTATTATTATTGTTATTTTATTATTAGGATTAATCCCCATTGTGGATTAATCATGACGGTAATTGTATAAGGACCAAATCCCCTTTTGTGGATTGGTCATCGGACAATTATAAAGCGTAGAATAAGAAGTCGGCCCCATCAATTATTATGGAAGACCCAAAATTAATTAAAGGTGGGTTTACCCACCCAGAGTGAGAGGTCAGCCCTGCCAGTTGTGACCTTTCACACGTGCCAATCTTGTATAAATAGGAGGCTAGTGCCTCACTTCAAACACACAACTCACTTGCTCATTCTCTTATGAGGCAAGCTACAATTACCAGTTGGAGAGAGGGAGAAGAGTGGCGCATCTCTTGGGGAGGACTTTCTATATTGGTTTGAGTTATCTATTGAACATTTTATAAGCAATTTATGATAAGGAAGTTTTTGTTGAGTTTTCTTCCCCTAGAGGGTTTCCCAGGATAAATGTTGTGTCTCTTGTGAATGTGTATTTCTCAGTGATCTTGTTCTTATTATGATATTATCTATTGAAATGCAAATAACTATAATAATGGCATAAACATTAACATGGTATCAGAGCCAACCTAAAGGAAACATATTTCGCAAGAGGAAAAATGTCATTGTTACCGTACCCAAAAATTAGGGTTTTGAAAAAGTATCTCTTTTCAGCTCCCTAACCACCTAGGAAGTTGTACCCTCCCCCAAGGATCATTTTGGCACTTAGAACACACCTTTTTCATGGATAGATCTCCCGGAAAGTGAAACCCTAGTTTCACAAAGTACCAGAAAACCAGAGTACCAGAAGTACCAAAAAACCAGAAGCACCAGTCCAGAAATCTACAGATCAGATTTGAATAGGTAAAAGTTGGATTTTCGAAATTCTGACTGCACCAGCTAACTCGCCTCAGCCCAGTGCATCTATCCCCTGGATCAGAATTTCAAAATTCGAAGTTTGAAAAATTAGGGTTTCCTCATAAAACCCTAACTTGCAGTTGCAGTTGTAGTCTCAGAACCAACTGTAGTCGCAGTACCAGTTGCAGTTGCAGTTGTAGAACC
>ML798745.1:199095-224689 GCA_009831015.1 Picea engelmannii | reverse complement strand
TGAACTTCTGCAAAGATGTTGGGATCAAGATCCCCAACAAAACGGTGTAGCTGAACGGAAGAACAGAACCATGCTGGAAGCTGTGAAGATCAAGATCTTCCTATGTGCTTATGGACAGAAGCAACAATGACAGTTGTTTATGTGCAGAACTGATTGCCCCATAGGTCACTTGGGCTCAAGACACCAGAAGAGATGTTCACCGGAAAGAAGCTAGAGGTAAGCGATCTCAAAATATTTGTCTATCCATTGCTTATTCATATACCTAAAGAGAAAAGAAACAAGTTGTAACCCTTCAGGAAAGAAGGGAATATTTGTGGGGTCTCCAAGGCCTTCAAAATCTACATACCAGGTCACCGCCACATTGAGATCAGCAGGGACGTGGCCATTGATGAAGAAGCAACACTTAAGAAATCAAGAAGATGCCAGCTTGAAGAAGTATATGAAGAGGAACCTGTAAATCCCAGGATTGCAGAATCAATGAGGGAGGTTCCCAGAGCTGCAGAACCAGTGAGGGAAGTCGTAACTTCCCCTGATAAGGAACTTCTATAAGACCATGATATAGTAGAAGTTCAAGAACCTCCTCAAATGAACTTCTCCCATAAAAGAAAGCTTGCTTGGGCAAGAGAGCTTATTCAATATGGAGAGAAGTATGGTGTTCCAAAAGGAACCTCGAGACAGGTGAAAAGACCAAAGCCATTCTCCAGTTACATGGATTTGATATGTGATCTCCCAGATGAAGAGCCTACCTGCTCTAAAGAAGCCATTCAGAGAAAAGAATGGGCAGATGCCATGACAGAGGAATAGAAATCCATAATAAAAAATGATGTATGGGAAATAGTTCCCAAACCAAAAGGTAAGGATGTGGTATCATCAAAATGGCTCTTCAAAATAAAACATGTTGTTGATGGAAGTATTGAGAAATATAAAGCAAGATTTGTCGCTCGTGGCTTTTCCCAGAAGGAAGGTATCAACTATGAAGAGACAGTCGCTCCTATGGCCAGATACACTTCGATCAGAACCATTATAGCTCTTGTTGCCAAGATGAAATGGAAGCTACACCAGATGGACATGAAGACATCTTTCCTGAATGGTGTCATCGAAGAGGAAGTGTATATAGAGCAACCTCAAGGATTTGAGGTTGAAGACAGGAAGTCTCATGCCTGTCGATTTAAGAAAGATTTATACGGATTGAAGCAGGCTCCCAGAGCTTGGTTTGGCCATATAGACAGTTTCTTGATGAGTTTGGGCTTTACCAAGAGCAAAGCAGACTCAAATCTCTACTTCAAGATTATGGATAATGAACCAGTAATATTACTACTGTATGTGTATGATTTATTCTTAACTGGAGAAGAAAATCTCATCGTTGAATGTAAACAAAGACTTGCCGCAGAATTTGAAATGAAAGACGTTGGCCTAATGCATTACTTCTTAGGTCTTGAGGTATGGCAGAGTCTAGAAAGAATCTTCCTTAACCAAGGGAAGTACACGGCCAAAATCTTAAAGAGATTCGACATGCTAGAATGCAAGTCCATGAATACTCCAATGGAATCAAAGTTGAAGCTACTGGTCGATACTTCATCAGACTTGATAGATTCCACTCTGTACAGACAGATTATTGGATTGTTGATGTACCTGACAAACACCGGACCAGACATCTATTTTGCAGTGAACACCTTGAGTCAGTTTCTGGTAAAGCCCAGACGTGTTCACCTAGTGGCTGCAAAACATGTGATGAGGTACCTTAAAGGTACAGTGGATTCTAGTCTCAGCTATGATGGAGATCATGACTTCACACTGAGTGGATATACTGATGCAGATTGGGAAGGAAGCATTGCTGAAAGAAAAAGCACTTCCGAATGTTGTTTCAGTTTGTTATCAACTATGATCTCGTGGCAGAGTAGGAAGCAATCCAGTATTTATCTTAGCATAGTGGAAGCAGAGTACATTTCCGCATGTTCTACTAGCTGCGAAGCTATATGGATTCAAAAGTTGCTGACAGGCCTATTTGATTTGGAGATGAGAGAAACCACGATTCTATGTGACAATCAAAGCTGTATTAAAATGACAGAGAATCCTGTGTTCCACGATAGGTCAAAGCACATAGAGATCCACTATCATTTCATCTGCGACATGGTACAGAGAGGAGCCTTGAAGCTCCAGTACATTAGCACGGATGAACACGTTGCTAACGTGTTGACTAAGCATTTATCTCATGTAAAGTTTGAACACTTTCGAGATAAGCTTGGTGTAGTCCGAAAGGACCCTCCCTGAAAGGGGGAGTAGATGTATTCCTTGCTTATGACCTCATTATTAGACAAAAATCAAGATGAGTCATGCTTCTAACCTCGCTGTTAGACGTAAAGCATGACGTTGTGTGATCCTTGCTTCTGACCTCGCTGTTAAATGTAAAGCAAGATGAGTCATGCTTCTGACCTAGTTGTTAGACGTAAAGCATGACACCATTGATTCCTTTCTTTTGACCTAGTTGTTAGACGTAAAGCAAGATGATTCCTCGCTTCTGACCTCGTTGTTAGATGTAAAGCGAGATGTTGATGTGTTCCTTGCTTCTTACCTCGCTGTTAGACGTAAAGCAAGATGAGTCATGCTTCTGACCTCGCTGTTAGACGTAAAGCATGACGCCATGTGATCCTTGCTTCTAACCTCGTTGTTAGACATAAATCAAGATGGGTCATGCTTCTAACCTCATTGTTAGACGTAAAGCAACATGAGTCATGCTTCTGACCTCGTTGTTAGACGTAAAGCATGACGTTGTGATTCCTCTCTTCTGACCTAGTTGTTAGATGTAAAGAGAGATGATGATATTACTTGCTTCTGACCTAGTTGTTAGACATAAAGCAAGATGTGTCTGACACTGAGCTACCAGCTTAACTGTTGTGACATTGAGCTAGTGTAGTATTGTGATGTGCCAGCCTAGTGTTGTGATGAGGTATCATTTTTACTGATACATATTTGATGCAGATGATGATGGCATTCTTTCGAGAATGATGATGCTGCCAATGAAGAAAACTTTTGATGACTCATAAATGTGCTAGCCAATGTTTCAAGATGATATTGACGATATTTTCCTCCTGATGCCACTGATGATGCATACCTCTCTTACCTAATGTTGTTGAAGAATACCCTTCTTGTTAAGGGGGAGTGTTGAAATAATGTAACTGCGAAGATCATTCTTATTATTATTGTTATTTTATTATTAGGATTAATCCCCATTGTGGATTAATCATGTTGGTAATTGTATAAGGACCAAATCCCCTTTTGCGGATTGGTCATCGGACAATTATAAAGGGAAGAATAAGAAGTCGGCCCCAACAGTTATTATGGAAGACCCAGAATTAATTAAAGGTGGGTTTACCCACCCAGAGTGAGAGGTCGGCCCTGCCAGTTGTGACCTTTCACACATGCTAGTCTTGTATAAATAAGAGGCTAGCACCTCACTTCAAACACACAACTCACTTGCTCATTCTCTTATGAGGCAAGCTGCAATTACCAGTTGGAGAGAGGGAGAAGAGTGGCGCATCTCTTGGGGAGGACTTTCTGTATTGGTTTGAGTTATCTCTTGAACATTGTATAAGCTATTTATGATAAGGATTTTTTTGCTGGGTTTTCTTCCCCTAGAGGGTTTCCCAGGATAAATGCTATGTCTCTTGTGAATGTGTATTTCTCAGTGATCTTGTTCTTATTATGCTCTTATCTATTGAAATGCAAAGAACTATAATAATGGCATAAACATTAACAACTTAGACTAATAACTACTAACCCTACTGATGTCGTTATTTACTTGAGTTATCTTTATACATTGCAACATTTGTATCTTTAAAATCAATTGAATGATTATCCAAGGCGTTGTTTCTTGATATTGATATTGTTACATTGATTGCCACTAGCTTTTATTGTGATGTGACATATTATAATCATTGCCATTGTACATCATTGACTTGTTTCATTAATATTTTTTATCAATTTATTTATATCATAAGTCCATTATTATATGAAGTACTAACCAAGAAAGTGATCTTGCATATGCATATTTTCTTTGTTGCTTTGTCTTGAGCAGGTACACTTTTTTGGTTATTACTCATCTTTATTGGCTGAATAGCCAGGATTTTTTTATCAGTGGTGACTTGTGAGGGGGAAATTATCACTTAGCCTTTAATCCTTTTCCTTCTCAAAACCCTAGGTCACCGGGGATGTCTCCCCTGGGCCTTACCTCCCTAAACAGAAAGAGCTATCCCATTGAAGTGACAATGGTGGGATAGTCTCAGTTTAACTAGTTTTCCCTTCTTCCATCCATATTTTACCTTAACTACAAAATGTGCGATAACATTTTGGAGCCGTTGTCAGGGAACACCAAGTAGATTCTCCTCAAAGATGAAACTTTTTCTGTAAACCTTTCCTCAAGAGTCTTTATCTTACAAAGCTTACCTGACGACTCCACTAAGGGTGATTCCCTTATTTCTTTGATAATTTAAAGAAAATTATCTGGCAAATCCATTGATGACGAGGCCAAATATGACTTCTCAATGGGACCCAAGAAACTTCACACCATTGGACATGAGTAAAATCCCAGGATACCCTCAAAAAATGCCCCCGAAGTACGAAAAGTGGTTCCCTAGATTCACTGGTAGTGATGGGGAAAGGCCCAACTATCACATGAGTAATTTTTGGGCTTTATTTCAACTCCACCCTATCAATGATGATGTAGAATACTTGGTAATGAAACTTTTCTCTGCCACTCTGCACGCAAATTCTAGAAGATAGTATGATAATATTCTAGCTGCTAGCATCACATATATGGACCAGTTAGAAGAAACCTTTCTCATGAGTTGGGGCATGAAATTGGAAGATATTCTATTATTACTTAAAGGACTCAAATACGTAAGACAAACTGAGGATGAGACTGTCAAGGATTTTAGGGTTAGGTTTCAGATGTTGCCATACCAGATTCCTAGATGGCATTGTCCTGAAGACAAGTACCTCATGTATCTCTATACCAATGCACTTCTGGGGCATTTGAGATTCCTCCTCAATAAAAAGGGTCCAAAAACACTCACAGAATCTTATAACATGGCTATGAAAATTGAGGCAAATATATTCGTGTTCAGGGAAGGACATCCCTTTACCCCATATGCCTTTAGTTTGGAGAGATTAGTTTCCCTTGAGGTCTTTACTAAAAATTCACAAAAAGGAAGGGAACAAGTTTTTAACTAGTAGAATGAAGACATGGTTGAGGAGATGGAACCTAAGAAAAATGATGAATTATCAACCTATGCTCCTCCCTCTGACAAATCCATCAACGAACCTTTCCCCCCTGCACAACAACAAGATGATGAGGTTAGTTGATTTCCTTTTCAGGATGTTGATGATACCTTGTTCCATGATTCATAAAGTGAAGGAGGAATGGATTCCCTAAAAGAAGTAGATCTTCCTTGCTGTACAATTGAAGATGAAGGGGAAATTCATGAGGATGAAACAATGTCGCATGTTGAAGACACCCAATTCCTCAAAGGTCCTGCATTACAAGAAGAAAAAAACATGGTAAGTTACCCTTCTCTCCAAAATATTAATGATTTTTTACCTTATGATTTGGGAAGTGAGGAGGAGATGGATGGGCCTCTGAAATTTTTGAATCCTCCATGTTATGATATTGATACTGACATAAATGATATTGATGAGTTCATACATGTTGGAAGACGTAGATGGGATGTGGTTGGTTATGATATGGACCCCATTTATGCCATTTGGAATCAATTCCAAGTGTTTCCTTCACAGTTATCACAACATGATACTTTTGATTTTGACCAATGGTAGCAAGGAAATGATATGATTACCGATGCTTTCCAAACACCCAAGGTTGACCTAGTCCCGTATGTTACTGATGATTTTCAGTCATACCTTGAAGACTTTGATGAGTACTCCTCTGAGCACATGGGTCCTTTCCATCAAGATTATTTTCAACCACCACTGTTCTCAGCTCTTGATAGGAGTAAGGATATTGTTTTCTCAAAGAAGGACCATTGCCACTACTCTCCCCAACCACCTCTGATTACTTTACTTTGTTGTGTCTCTAGAGGTGTAGTTGGGAAATATGTCTTTGATTTTGAATTTCCTCTGGGGAAAACCCTAGAGTCAAAGGGTTGGTTGAATACTACAAGTTTGAGTCTGTTATCTCAGTTTTTTGAATTTCCCTTGAAATTTTTCCAGTCATCTATTAGATCCTTTTTGATCCCTCCCAGGGCTTTGGATTTTGAGAATGTCCTAGGTAGCCAACTTGCAGACATTTTGAGTCATTTTTCTGAACCTTTGACTTTTCATGATCCCCTCCTTGAAGTGGATTTAACACTTTCCTCAGAGATTGACTTGGCATTATTTTATCCCTCCCACCCGCCTTCATGAGTTATACTTTATGGTTTCTGATGATATGATCCACTTTATAACCCATGTTATTTTTGTGCTTAACTTATCATTGTTTTGGTTTATAATGAAGCACAAATGCAGGTATTATGGGACATTGTTGGACTGGTTTCACTGGTCATTTGACTACACTTAACATCCATCCAGTAGGTAAGTGCGAGTAAGTAGGCATTTGCATTCATTGTATATACCATTTGCATTGCATGCTAGAGTAGTTTTCTTTTACACTTGTACATATGTTTGTTTTCAGACTCATATATACATGAGTTGGGGGTGATATCACCACCCGAAATGATTACTGATATTTTCTATTGAGATCAAGAAGGTTGAAAGTTATGCCAGATATGTTGAGGTTCTCATGTGCTCTACGGTGAGCACATGTCCCCGAGTTGAAGCCAGATGTTATCCCCCACTTTTAGGGATAACTAAGGAGATTATGTCATGAGGCCCATGGGTCTTAGACATGGAGTAACGAGAGCCATATCGACTTGAGCATGGCCCTGGAGGGCCCATATTTTCTTCCTTTCAGTGCCTCCACTTTGTTAGTAGCAACAACATCCATCACCTCGGCTTGGTCCTGTATCAGAAATCGTTCTTGCTCCATGAGGTAATGAGTCTGGGTATCATGCTATGTGTCACTTTGATACTAAAAACCTTTGAATATGTTCATCTAGTTATTTTTGTTTCTAACATGTGCTTGGATATTATACTTATCCAATTGACCATGTCTAGGGGGAATGACAGGATGCCCTAGTAAGCATGTGCCCATTGGTTTTGAGTTTCCACTGGGGGGATCCATGAAAAGTCATCATCCACTCCTGTCATACTTATCACTTTCCATCTTACTTCTCGCTCATCCATCCCATTCCATTGGTCTGGGCTTTGGGTTAGCCAATCATTTAAGGGTTTCACCTTGCCTTGTGGGAAGAAGGGGCTAAAGGCCCAGAAGGTAAAAGAAATATGGCAAGAGATAAAATCCTAAATATAAAACCTTGAGATGCTTCACCCAGGGGTCCTCGAGAAAGGAGTAAAAATCTTCTCAGCAAGAAACAAGAGGGACCCATAAAAATAATAAAACAAGACCTAGTCAGAGGATGGGGGGTCTCATCATGAACTAGCCTATTAGGTCCATCGGTACCTAGTGGTATGACACTACTAGCAGTTGGTTACCATGCCAGGGTAGTGCCTCTTGGTTGCATGGCCAAGAGAAAGGGGGTCTCATCATGATCCAACCTTCTCATCTCCGTGAAAGTGCTTGTGGGTAATGTTGCCACCACTGGTCACCATTCCAAGGAAGTGTCCCATGATTAGCTTCTTGAAAGAAACAAGAAATAAAAAATAAAGAATAAAAGGCATTAATGGGCTTGGAAACATTTCCATCCAAGACAGGTGTAACTCACCTTCTACAAATGAACCCAAAGGTAAGCCTTGTGTTTCCCTGCTATCACTGCACCCCTTGTTAGGACATCCCTTATCCACCTCACCCATTAACATGACTTGGATTTGATCTCTTCTACAAACATCCCTTTTTCAGTGGACACTATCCCAATAGGACACCTTGTCACTTCATCCAAACTTGCCTTGCAGATTTGTATAATGTTTTTGAGCATTTGACAGGGTAAAAGGGGTTTTATGCACATGTTTAATTAAATTGATGATTGGATGTGATTGACATTGTTATGATCCTTGTGACTTATGAGCCCATGGGGGGCGTATGTGTTGAAGTGCAAGATCATACTTGACGAACATGTAGCATATTGAACAGGTACACATGGGGAGATGATTAGTTCGGACCTCCATGGAGCTGAAGAGCCCACCAGGTGGATGTTGATACCCCAACAAGGGGCAAAGACGGGACAAAGGGGTTTGCACCGGAGAAGAGGAGGACATTCCACAAAGGCACCTTGGCAGAGCCTTACCTAGGGGGGGTTGTGCCCTCTCCACTGGAACGTTGGCCTTGAAAGGCCCATGATGTCAGCCATGATTCCCATGATGTCATCCAGCTTTATGGACATTTTTGGGAGGTAGTTATGGAAATGTGGCACTTGTGGAAGCTTGGAGAGGCCCAAGGGGGCATAACATTTTGCTCCAATATGCCTATGATTCCTTAAAAGGGGCCAACGTCACCCTAGAAAGGGCATGACGTCTTACTTTTTCTTTATTAGGGTTTCATTTATGACATTTAGTGTAAAACAATATTATTTGGTATTTTGTCTTTGTCAGCCTTTTGATGACCTAAAATTTAATTAAGGTCATTTGTACTGTACAAGTAGGAGAGAAAAACTCTCATTTGGATCATCATATTTCACTCACACATTAGTGAGGTCTAAAATTTGCGCCATCTTCTAGGGTTTTGGCTGAAATTTTGAGGCGCACTTGCTGAAGGAGACTTTTTCTTGGAATTTTTGGCATTTCTCTTGGTGGAAGGTTTACAACTAGGGTTTTTCTACATGAATTCTTGGTTTATGTAAGTGAATTTCTACAACACTTCTTTATTTAATGGTTATGGTACTATTTACTTGCATTTTTTTATTATAATTTGTTGAATTAAAACCCTAGGTGACAAGCATATTCTAAGGTCCTTGTCTCATGTCTCTACTAGGATTAAGAGTCATTTGATTTGTTGAAGTAATATAGAGACTTTCCATAGCTACACTCTATCCATATTCTTCTAGCCTAGTCGTTTTCACTTGTTATTGACCTAAGAAAAAGGAAAACACATCAAGGCCTAGGGTTTCTACACCTTGGTGAGTCATTTTCCCTTAGGGTTTGATACATGAAGCCTTGCCATAGAAACACTTCATCTTCAAACTCTCTTGTCTTCATCCCTACAATTATTAATCAATCTAGTTGATCTTGCCATTGAGTTAAAGAAGGAGGAGAGAGCACTAAGGCCTAGGGTTTCTACAACTTAGTGATCCTTTCTCCCCTAGGGTTTCATTGTTGAGACCTTGCTTTAGCAACACGTCAACATTTAACCCTCTTATCTTTGGCCATATCATTATCATTCCATCCCTTCAACATTTGGAGCCATTTGACTCCATTTTCCCTAATAACGCACTAATCTAAGACTTCTTGTGTTGAGCACCTTGATCATACAAACATCCAATACCTTGAACAACTACTAACCCTTCTAACCCTAGCTTAGACTAATATATATTAACCCTACTGCTGCCATTGTCTACTTGAGTTATCTTTATACATTGCAACATTTGTATCTTTAAAAGCAATTGAATGATTATCTAAGGCGTTGTTTATTGATATTGATATTGTTACATTGATTGCCATTAGCATTTATTGTGAAGTAACATATTATAGGCATTGCCATTGTACATCATTGACTTGTTTCATTAATATTGTTTATCAATTGCTTTATATCAGAAGTCCATGATTATATGAAGTATTAACCAAGCAAGTGATCTTGCATATGCATAGTTTCTTTGTTGCTTTGTCTCGGGTAGGTACACCTTTTTTAGTTATTACTCATATTTATTGGCTGATTAGCCGATATTTTCTTATCGATGGTGACTTCTGAGGGGGAAATTATCACTTATCCTTTAAGCTGTATCCTTCTCAAAATCCCAGGTCATCGCGGACATCTCTTCTGGGCCTTACCTCCCTAAACAAAAAGAGATATCCCATTGAGGTGACAATGGTGGGATAGTCTCAGTTTCTCAAGTTTTCCCTACTTTCGTCTGTCTTTTACCTTAACTACAAACTGTGCGATAACATAGACCATTCAAATGACTTCGCGCACACAAATTTGAACATGTACACCCAAATTTAGCATCCGCAACAACACCATAACATAGCACATGATTCACACACCTATAACCAATGTGGATCACTTCTTTGTTGTGCCAATAGTTGGTGCACAATACTTTTGTCTCGCATGCCAATATCCACTGCACACAATTTTGGTTCATGCACTAATACCTATTGCATGCATTTTTTGTGTCGCCCGCTAATATTCCACACACATTTCACTCTATGCTTTGTACCATGCCAATTTTTTGTACGCCCCCACCGCGCACTAGTACTCTGCGTGCACTATTAATTAAATTGTCGCGCGAAAACATATACGCACATTGTGCATGCACCAACAAAATGCCTCTGCGCTCTGTCAATATTGTGCACACCACAAGCACCATTATTATGCGTGCACATACCACACATGTTGGTATTATGCAATTTCCACTCAATCCACACCGCACAATGCTAAATTTAGTGCGCACACCTGTGCACCAATATTTTTTGTGCATTGCCACTCTGCAGCGTGCAACAAAAAAATTAAGTGCACACAACCACACACCCTTATTTTCCACACATCACAAGATTTTCACTGTGCATCATTCATTTTTAGTGCACACACCTGCGTATATTCATTTTTATGTGCATCCATTCCTCGTGAGTTCCACTGCAGAAATTGGGGATTTTGCCTAACGTTTTCCCAATTTTCACTGTAGAAATTCTAAAACTATGAAATTTGTTCAATTTCACCCTGATAACACCAATTCAACCTCTTCAACAAAAAATCGTTGTTGGTTTACATTTCTGAAACAAATTTTTCCCAAACTCAATTCACGAATTAAGAATTCTAATAAGCTAATCTTGCTCCATCTGTCATGGCTTCCCTATAACTTCAAATTCAACCAATTCCAGGTCTAAATTTGCTAGAACATATATTAAATTAAGAATATCTCACTACTTGGCTAAATTTCCTAATTTTCCAATGAATTTAACAACAAAAATTGGGGCTTTTGCCCAATTCCACGCAATTTCTTCTAATTTTTAACATGGACACTCTGTAACTTGAAATTTGGCTAGTTCGAAATCAATTCTCTGTGAAAATTCACTTCAACTCAACTTGCTTGGCCCATCGAGGCTCATTTTTGAAAACTACAACTCTGATACCATATTGTAGCATCCCCAACATCCAACTCAGCTATGCCACGTAAATGTTTTCGAACTGTATGAAAATTAAAACATATACACAAAAAATCTTTCAAAACTTTATATATATAACTTAAAATAGACAAATACATTCTGCAAATGCACCAATTCATATAGAATAATAATAAAAATACACATGCAACACACAAAGGAAAAACCCATAGAAATAAACACATAAATAATAATGAAACATGTAATTTAACACACAATTGACACTTATCTTGGTAAAAATATCACCAACTTCATGTAGACCTTCCAAGAACCTCCCCGCCTTAGGCCACACTGCTCATCACTCTTAGCAGTGGGTCACCCTCGAGTTGGGACTAAACTCCACCTGGGTAAAGGGATTCCTAACCAGGATGATGTATCTCAAACAACATAAAAGACTCCATGACAGGTGCCAACTCAAAATAATAGCCTACATTCCCTCATTCCCCACATTCTTGTCCCACCCCAGGAAGTGTGCCCCTTCTCTGATCAACAGTCCTTCGACTGCCCCACTTCCTTTCTGGGCTTCAACAACAGCTCGGATAGGAAGTCTCAGATTCCTGTAGTTCCATTTTATCACCTTGAGGAATCAATTCCCAACAATTCTCTCACCTAGAGATTTTTTCTCAGGGGCCTAACAACCCGCCTCTTCAATCTCCCATGGGCTTGACAACCCGCTTATTCAGTTTGGCTCCTAAACTAACCAAGTATAGATACAAGTATGGGTACAAATATGGGTACAGGTATAGGAACGTACAAAGGACAAATGAATGAGTGAGTGAATGATGATGGCATGAATGGGAAAACAAACTAAGTCCAAACTATACGTATGCATGTTCCCAACTTGACACTTGTCATGTTGAGAGCTACTTTTGACCACTTGTCCCCATCCTTAGAACTTAAGATAAAATAATTATCCATACTTTATACTTTAAGGAATATTAATATAATATTCCTTTTTGGCTTAAGCTCCCTAGCTTAGCCCCTTATCCTAAACTTTTATCCCCCCTCTTTCACTAACTAGTGGATTTTAGTCCCCCATACTCTTTTATCGTGGTCGGTCTACATGCAGGGATGTATTATATTGATGATAAGAAATATACAATAATAGGTTGACTGGCCTTTAGCATCTAGGATCTCCAACCTAATTCAACACATAAGCCTCCTAGCTTATAATAACTGGCTCACCAACCTATAAAACACAACATATACACAAATGCTCTCTGGCCTCAAAATCGCACGCACTTAAGTTTGATGCGCGCGGTATCCTGGAACGTGAAGACTTCATCATTTTAGTGTGTGGTACATGTGCACACTATACCATGGAACGTGCATACAAAAATGATGTCAAACAACTCACCAAATTAAGTACATTTTCATTTACATTTACAGTTGGGGTTTGGCCTAGGGGTGTTACAGTCTACAAGAAGAAAAGATCTATCTTTCCAAGATTTGGTGGGATGTCCTGCTAAAACTTGTCTCTCTACATCTTCTTTTTTGCTTCTTGTTGGATTATGTTGTCACTGATGTCAAATATTGTGACAACCATGGATGTCACATGCAGGGGGAAACTTACTATTGTCACCTTGTGTAAATGATGTAAGAAGAACAAAGGAAAATTATCGAGGAGGTGTAGAGTTTAAGAAATTACAAGTTGTAGAGGATTGATGGCGCAAGGAAGCACAAGAATTGAGCAGTGTTAAGCCTGGCAAAGGAAGTCTTTGTTAACTAGACCAAAACATATGGTGTTTGATGGAAAAGATTGATTGTGATCTTAGATTGATGGTCCACAATGAACTACGACTCCCCACATGTCCGATGTTTAACAAAGATAGGGGTAAATTGCGCGCTTGATATTTTTAATCAACCACGTAGAGGAATCTCATAAATTAATCAATGATCCAAAATGAATTGTGACCCCCCCCCCGGTGTGTCTGATGTTTAACAAAGGGAAGGGTGGTTGTGAAACTAAACCACGGTTATCACTCCTATGACGTGTCACACATCCTGTTAAGCCCTAAATAGTGGAATATTAACCCTCAATTGGGGCATATTACATTATTATTTTTATTTTGTTTATGTCGGCTTGGGTCCATTAGTTGTAATTGTACTTCCTAGTCTCCTTTATATACCGAGACCTTTTCATTTGGAATCATCTTGTATTTGTGAATTTATGTGGTGTATAAGGAGGTTTCCCCCTCAAAGATACTTATTATCTGAAATTATCTTATTTTCAAGGCATGGAGTACTTATTCTAATGTTTTTATGCTATTTGGATATTTGTTTCCTAACATTTGGTATTAGATCTCAAGGTCTTGTAGTTTCGTTGCTGCATCTAAGACACCTTGGAATTTTAACTATAACTATTTTTCTTGGAAGTTTCAGAAGGAACTACTTGGGTTATATTTATTACATAGATCAAGGTACTTGTGGTTAAAATATAAACTTCTTGGGCTTTATAATTTCATAGATATATCTTGTGGAAGATCATGTTCCTAAGTCATCCTGAATTTAGTCATCTCGACATTTTTTCTATAAATTATTTTATGTGATGATTCAGACCATGAAAATCATAGGATATTCAGAGAAATTATCAAGGTATCATTGGTAACCATTTCAAATTTTGGGTCATCCTAAGTTTGGAGATACACCTTGTGTAAGATAGGGTAGTTGACTAGTCCTATTAACTAGTCTCAAACAGGTGTTCTGGGTAAAACAATGATATCTTCTTCAGTGAGTATCCAAATTAAATGAGACCAATTTCATTGGACAACAGACAGTCTTCATTATTTTTGGTGAACGTTTTAGAATAAAATATCACATATTTTTCATTTCGAAGGCTTTATAAGTACGTTCTCCTGGAAAGGATAAAAATCAACAAGGTGTGGGAAAGTTACCATAACTTCCACTTGGAACATCCAATTTTGATCAGATATATGAATTGCAGAGATGAAATATCAGAGAACCATAGAATGAAATTTCAAACCTAGAAGGGTCTAAATTTTAAATATACAACAAAAAAAATGTCGGTTAGCAGAACAACCTCCAAATCAGAGTTTAAAAGGTGCATTTTTTTTTTCGAAATTTGCATATCTTTTGACTAGAAGATCTAATTGGGGTGATTCAAAAAGTAGAATAAAGTGGGATAAAAGGAGTATCACATAAATTTGAGAGAAACTTAGGGTTGTTTTAGGTACAAATGTGTTATGATGTCTCTAAATGTAGAAGCTATAGTTACTGGTCAGCGCTACAACCCAGGGACAGTGTGGTTCTTCCATGTACCTATAGTATATTAGAAGGACCCTTTCAAACAATTGTGCATTAGACAACACTATTACGGATTTGAGCTTCCACATACTTGATGTATATCGAGAGACCCCCTATAATCATGAGACTTACCAAGTAAACCTTTTGGCCATCTTGTTGCTATAGTACACAAAGAAAAACAGTCAGGCAGATCACTCTCTAGTATATGGGTAGTCAGATAGTATGACTAAGGGCATGGTCAAGCCTCCTTAGTTAGTTCCTTGAGATATTGGGCCGAGTATTGTTTTAGGACCCCACACATATATCAGAGAGCTATAGCACATGAAACTCCCTTGTATTTTAGTACCTTTGCATAAGCCAATTAGGAATTCCTACCTTGCAGTGATACTTGGCCAACATGCCACCAAAAAAGGGAACTTCTACACCAAATAATCCTTCATACAATCCTACTTGGGATCTTGATAAAGGTCAAGAAATGCGCAGGGACATTATTTTTCTACAAAATAAGGAAGTAACAAAATATGAACTATAAGGGATGATGGATTCAACTAAAGCTAAGATGGACGTGATAATGGATAATAAGATGGATGGTTTAAAAGGGGAGTCCATGGAAGGATTGAAAAAGTTGCTAATAGAGAGCCCCCATGAAAGTGACAATGTATCCCATGAAATTCATGATGAGGACACCAAGAAGATGAATAAAGATTGGAGAAACTAAAACTTTGGGTTGAAGACCAAACACTTTCCTAAGATCGATATGAGGAAGTTTGATGGGAAGGATACAATCACATGTATACTCCAGATGGAGCAGTTATTTGATCTACATGCTGTGCCACACATGCAAAAGGTATGAACTGCATATTTATATTTGGAACCCAATCAATTTGTGTGGTATTGATGGATTTGTTCTCGCAAATCACTCGTCACTTGGAAAATTTTCATGGAATAAATGATAGCACACTATGAGGATAAAAGGAGCAATACCTTCTTCAGCCAATTGATAAATCTCAAGCAAAATGGTTCAGTTGCAGAGCACATTGAGAACTTCCAAATATTGAATATAAAGGTAATAGATATTCTAGATGAGTACCTAATTGATGTATTCATAGGAACTTTAAAGTATAACATTCAACATGAGGTTCGCCTTTGGTAACCCAAATCATTGGAGAATGTGTTCAAGGTGGCGAGAAATGTTGAAAGTAAAAATATAGCTATCGATACTAGAAGGACCACTCCTAACATCTATCGAGAGAATAATGTTCTATAATACCCCAAGGTTGAGCCCAAGTTGAAATTGTAAATATGTTTTATAGGCCGGTGAGTCAAGTGATTATAAGCTAGGAGGCTTATTTGTTGAATTAGGTCGGAGAGCCTAGATGCTAAAGGCCAGGGAGCCTATTTTTGTATATGTAAAAACTCATATCATTAATATAATACAACGTTGTGTGTAGACTGACCACGATAAAAGACTATGGGGGACTAAACTCCACTAGGAAAGGAAAAGAAGGGATAAGATCCTAGAAAATGGGCTAATCTAGAGGGCTTATCTCCAAGGGAATATTACGATATTATTCCTTAAGAATATGGTGAGGATAATTATTTTATCCTAAGTTCTTATGCGAGGGTGAATGAATCACAAGTGGAGAGAAACGAGCTCTAGGAGAGCCATGTGTCATCAAGGGTGCATACAAATATATGTGGGAGAAATTAGTCTGTTTTGGGGATCATTCCCCATTCACCAACGCATTCACTCACACTCCATTCAGTCCATGAGTGGAACCTCTCCATGCCTCACACACACCTTCAACAGTGATCCCATACATTTCTTGTTATGCACAATGCACCTGTACCTTTCCTGAGTTGTACTGTTACTTACCTGAATTTTGTTGCTCCCAACACAGTTTCTTGACTTAGCATGGTTTCTACCATTACCTATTCCATACCCGAACTTTGTTGCTTCCATCACCCATACTTGATTGACTTAAGAAATGGACAAAAGAAGAAGGTTTTCAGGCCTGTGGGTTTGAAGAGGCAGGTTTTCAAGTTCATCGATTGAAGAGGTGGGTTTTCAAGCCTATGAGCAACCCTCTCCAAGTGAGTGAATGGCTAGGAAGTGATTTCTATAGTATTCTATATTAAAAATAGTATGCATAACATAAATAATTAGCTAGAAATGGAAGAGAAACATTGAAATAACCAGAACAATACCACAATAATACCACAATAACACTGGAAAGAGCACTTTGATTGTTGAGAGAAATGTTCTCTTGCCTCTTTGAGGGGGAAACCTCTAGCAGAGCAGATCTCTATTACAATAATATCAAGACAAGAGTTCTCATACCCTCTACTTTTATTTATACTAAATCTATCCAAAAGAACCATCTAGAGGAAGATCCTTCTAGAAGTGAAAACTTATATTAGGTCTTATTGCATTTGACTTATTATTCCTTATTGCTAGGTCTTATTAATATTGGCCTTTGTTACATCAAATTATATTATTCTACCTACGTGAGGGGTTAGGGAGGTTAGGTCCCTAACATTCCCTCCCCCTTGAATAACAACCTTGTCCTCAAGGATTTAGATGAGGTAATTGTTTTAGAATGGTGGCCAACTCCCAGGTGGCATCTTCTGTAGGTGTTATAACCCTAAATTGCACCATATATGCATACCTGGCATCAAGCCCTCTTACTTGCTATTTTTTCCAATCCATCACTGAGCATCTCTCCTTAAAAACCATATTTTTGAAAATGTATGCGCCCTGCACCACTACTTCCCATGTACACATGCTTGCTGCACCACTACAGCTCGCGTACATATGCTAGATGTACCATTACAACCCGCGTATACCCACAAATGTTGAAAAAAATAAAGTTACAAGGAATTCATTGATATTACGGGCTATTGGGTAGTTTTCCAACTGTCCCACCTCCTATATCCCGTCACCCAACTGAATAACCATCCTTTTGTCATATAAAAGGAGGTGTTGGGGTCTCATTCCTAGGATAAGCATAAGAAAAGTGAAACTCTGCCCGTTTCACATCCCCTGCTTACCCCAAGAATTTGCAGCCACCTTGTGAGTTTTGTGCTAGAATTGCCCATTCTTGCACTTTTCCTCCATTATAAGCCTATGCCATTTCCCTAGAGAGTAGTGTGAGATGAGAAAGATACGTGGAAGTGTAGTTGGAGCTTGGTGAAGAGGAGCCCGAACCAGTTTTGAGGAGTAGTCGTCGATCTCATTGTAAGTAAACTTTGTGATATCAATAAAAGGAATACTTTTTCTGTCCCACAATATGATGTGTTCAATCTTTATGTTTGATTTATGTTTTATGCTAACATATAACCCACTAATTCATATATGAGATACATGTTCATAGTTTCTTGTTTGTCCTTTTGTGAATGCAGGTCAACCTTGGGAGGAGACCTGTAGTCGAGGAGCAATCGAACATGAAAGGATCGACATCAGAAGCGGAGTTTAAAGTAGAGTTACTAGATCTTTTTACTTTGTATTTCTTGTATTAATGTGGGGTATATTCGGGGTATTATAAAGAGTAGGAGACTTTTAGATGGTTAGATATGCCTACATTTTTAACCCTAGTGTAGTCCATAGGGGGGTTTTTCCCTCTATAATAGAACTGGCGACCATACTTGGGAAACCTCTAGGGTTTTAGGGGGGTTTATCGATGTTTTAATTGGTTTGATTACCTTTTTTGAGTTTTTGTAATTTGTTGAGTCTTTAAGGGATTATGTTCTACCATACGAGTACTCCCTACCTTATCAACCTGACTGTTAGTTTTATTTTTTTGTTTGAGAAGTTACAAAGGTGTGTGTGACCTGCAGTGGGTCTACATGTGTACATGCGTGCCCTACCTTTAGAGATCCCGTGTACATACACAAGTTGATTAAGTGTTAGTAGCATGCATGTGTCAAGAATATTTTTCCTTAATAAGGGGCAGTCAACCTTTTCCTTGATTCAAGTCTGACTTCTCAGGGGTTTCTTGATTTAGTACTGGTCACTGTAGTTACAGTCTTTAGCCTGGGTTTGACGTCAGTTTTCTTATTATTTTAAAAGATTGCTTGTGTTTTATTTGAAAGGTTTTGAGATGAGTTTGTGAATCTTTTATGATCATCCTGTTTTGTATCGTCAGTGACTCCTTGCAATCCGCAGAGGGCTAGAAGTCAGTTCTTGGTATTGTATTTTCTTCACTTTTTCCCTTTTGCTTGCTTTAGAAGAAAAAAAAACGAATTTATTTCAAGTTTCTTATTTTGAAGCATAAAAATAAAAATAATATTTCATTTCTTTGTTTGGTTAAGTAGTTAGGTTAGTTGTCTTTACTTGTCAGGAGAAAGAGTTCTTTTATTTAAGTTTTTTACTGAATTATTAGAACATTAAGTAGCTCATACTCGAGTGAAATATTGTTTTAGGTTTTTCCTTTAAAAGATCTTAGAAAAAGTAGTTACGAAAAGTTGGTTAAAGAGTTTAAATTTGAAAATCTTTATTTGTCAAAAATAAGTATTTTTGCTTTCATTTTCATTTACAATTCTTCTCTCTCATCTCTCAAAACACACCACTAGTTTCATCGTCGCTTCCTTGACTTAAAATGATCCACTTAAAATTAACGCTAAATAAAAATTTACTAGACTTTATGCTTGTAGGGTCCATCAACTAGTCTAGGCTAGAGATTTGCTTTAGGTTCGAGAGGAAACTCTTCAAGGATATAAAACAAACATATGAGTCTCTGCTAGGGAGTGTAAAAAGTTCAGTAAACATGAAATTTATCTAGGACCCCCCACTAACACAGGGTCTAAACACGAGATCACGTGTGGAAAGGTAGCAGAGATAACCCCTCCAAATTTGGACCAAGCATAGTGGGGAATGCATGTAGAGGACTTGTCTTGGGATTCTGTTGATCGCATTTTCCATGTAGCTTCTTGGGTCTCGAATCCGTTCAAGGTCCTCAGTCATCTTTCAGAACACTTGCTTTCGATACCCTTGATAGGTTTCAAGATTGATACCCTACTCATTGTGGTCCACCTGACTATCGATTGTACCCTCCTGGTGATTGTTCACGAGATAGAAACCTAGTTGCCTTTATTTTAGCGACTTACACATGTGAATGCGGGGGTATACCATGGTACCTAGGGCAGAAAATGGGCCATGCTTTGAAGATTATACCCAAAGGGTTATTCCGTGTTCGACTTGCACTTGCACCAGTAAGTTTCTCTAGTGTTGGCTAGTGTAACTGTTCTTCCAACTAGTTATTGGTTTGCTTCCTTTATCGCGTAGGAACTTTTCTAGTGTGTGCTTGGTATTCAATGTTAAAAAAATCCTTACTATGTCATTTATATTCTCACATAGTGGAAGATCAAGAGCCTCACTAGTCGCAGAGCCTTATCGGCCTACCGCCGGTTAATTTGGAGCACCACTGCCACTGTTATGATGAAGACTTGACCAGCAAGGGTCATTTGAGGTGACCGGGCTGTAGGAAACTGTTCCCGATCCATCTCTGAGAGGAGAACACTCGTATCTAGAGGAACAGACTATTTTTTATATTGGATCGGAATGTCTCAGTCTGTATAACCCTCCGATCACTAACTTGTCAGTGCCCATCGTGGTACAAGTTGTCCCCCCAAGGGTAACGCATCACAAGTGTCAGATAGTCCTGCAAGCAACGATGAAAGCAAATGTTGCTACTTTGTTAGAGAGTCCTCACACTCCCTTTACGGCTGCCACCACTGGGGGCATTCTTCATCCTAACTTACCTTTGTAGGTCCGGACCACTATTGTCTCAACCACATCTTCTTCAGGCAGCAGTCTGATTCCATCTATGGTGACGATCACTGCACCATTCACACAGAGTGCAACGGGTCCTCCGTTTTCATACGGGATGCTCAGCTTTGATACAAACTCGGTCCTCACCTACTCCACTCTATATACCATGGGTCTGGGGGCAAGCAGATCAAACGCTCCTCTGCAAGGGTCCATGGGGGGAATCTCATCCCTCTATAACGCTTTCCCTTATGGCGGAGGTCACATACCTCCTTCGTCCCCCTCTCTCGACGGTGGTTCTCAACAACCCGTCTAGTCGAACATGAACTACAACTTGTTCGGAGCAGGTAGTCAAGGACCTTCTTCCTACACCACGTCGGTGGGTTCTTTGTCATTCTATTTGTTCGGCGTGTTTGGTAACAATGCATTCTCATCAGGTGTCATCTCGGCTGGGGGAAACCCTGGTTTTGGAAAACAAAATACTATGCATGGTACTATTCCTACACAGGGGGAAAACACCTCTCAAGGACCCTAGAATCTATGGCAGGGATCAATCCCCTCATCAGGGATGTCAACTGGGGGAAACCCCTTCCATAGTCAATGGAACCCTGGGAAAGGCTCATTACCTATGCTCATCGGATCGGTAGGGGGAAACCCTTTCTAGAAGCTTTGGAACACAACGTCGGGAGCAATCCCTTCCCAACCCATAAATCCTACTACGGGAGTCATTCAATGACATCTCAACAAGCGCAGTATCCAAATGTTGTCCAAGGCCATGGTTTTTACCAGAACCCTGGTCAGTAGACTAACTTTTCCTGGCAACTTGGTGCCATCCAAATTCCAAGCTCCTTTCCTCCTGTACATAGTCAACAGCCCAAGCTACCTTTTCTGGCAACGTTGCATTTGCCAGACTTTCAAGATTGTTAAACGACCCAATCTATCATGATCCACGTTGGCCTCCCATGCCGACCAAGTTTCCTTTGGACATTATGAAGTTCGAAGGTAAGCCTAATGAAGATCCAAGCAATCATGTGACCACCTTTCACCTATGGTGCTCATCCAACACATTGAGAGACGACTCCATATAGTTGTGTCTATTTCAACGCACTCTTATTAGGAGTGCCATGAAATGGTACATTGAGATCGACCACTCAAGATACTCTATATTTGGCAAATTGGAAATGGTTTTTATAAACCAATTTCAATTACCTGTGAGATACGATGTTGGCACCGAATTGTTGGCCAACTTTGAGAAAACAAAGGCTGACCATATCTCAAATCACATCCAAGAATGGTAGTGCAGGAAGAGTTTGATAAAAGTACCAGTTCCACCAGCATTCCTGCTGGAGTGGTTCCTTAAGTCTTTGGTACCCCAGTTATCCAAGGACGTTGCAACTTCGGGGGAATTTTCAGAGGAAGAGGCGATAATGAGAGCTCAACAATTACAACTGATATACTCTCAGTCTGGTTTACTTTACGAATTTTTTCCAAATGCAACGCAGTTTATCCTTGACAAGACCAGACACAAGTCTGGACCACACGCCGATGGCATCGTTGGTTCAACACAGGAAAAGCCCACTGATCAGCTGTCAAATCAATTGCAACAATTGTCGATATGGTAGACAACAGCCAGCCAAACCACTAGTTCGGCTTCTCCCCCTACTCAAACGTCAGATGTACACAGTGTGAAATCGACAAACCCAAAGGCCAACCAGCAACCTAACGCAAAGAAGAAACAATGAAAGAAGGGTAAGGGGGATAAGAAACCATCCAACAATGATGGAGGGGGCAACACAAAGAAAAGAAAGTCGAAGTATCTATGTAACCTTTGCACGGAATACCACCCGACTCACTAGTGCCCTCGGCTTGTGGACGCCCAAAAGTTACTGGTGGAGTAGCAGCCTACTATGTTAATGAACCCGTTTCCTCATGGGAAAAATTTAACTCAAGCCTCTTCGAGCGCATATGGGGGTAGTCAGGGACCCCCTCCATCTTCTAATAATAATTCATCTATGAACATGTATATGATGAAAGGTGACACCTACATAGCGACTAGGGCATATGATTACAGAATGCCTGAAACTTATGAGAAGGGTAAATAAGCCATAAACCCATATGTTCCTCTCCAGATTGAGAAGATGATGGGAGAAACAATGACATGCATCCCAAAAGGGGCGTCCAAGAAAGCTTTGCATAATCCAAATGCGAGGGCCACCCAGAATTACTCTGTGGTGCAGGATTTGTCACAAACCCCTTGCACAATGTCTGCTTTGGAGGTCCTCCAGAGCTTCCCTTCGCAGAGAAAGGCTCTGATAGCTGCCTTAGGATCCGCTGAGACCTGTAAGCTAAGAACGATCCTAATTTAACATACCCACTATCGTAATTTAAAAATTTTGGGGTTAATCTCCCACAAATGAGAAATCTCCAGAAACCTGCATTAGCGAAATGCCAATCCTTGGTTCAATATTGGGATTCGGGGTTTCTAGTGTCAAATTCATTCTCCCCCCCCCCGCAAGACTCGTGATCCTCCGAATTCCGACGCGCTCCCTACGCATTAGCTCTCTTGGTTAAGTTCCCGGTCCATAGGACCTGCTGCCATATGTCCGCAGCTCTATAGCTACCCATCGGGGTTTCGGGCTTTATGATGTCGCGATGCACAAGCCTTCGCAAATTCCGATCCTCCGATCCCCGATGCCACTTGGCGTTGACTCACGGCCAAGCTTGGTCTTCCAACACCTATCCCTTGTTCTGGCGCCTATGGCCCCCACTCCCTATGATGGCATGGAGTGACACCCGTCCTCCACTGGAGTACTATGACTGTGGGACCGTCGCGTTTCGGGATTTCGCGACTCCTCCTGTCGTGAGTTTCTTGTCAACGAGAATCTCGAAATGCAGAACCTCGATCTCTTCAGGATCCTTGGACACGCGTCCCTCAGTTTAACGGTTATGATCACGTCGGGAAATCGCGGATCGCGATTCCTGTATGTAAGAGTTTCTTGCCTTTGGAAAACCCGATGCTCCAAATGCCGACTCGTCTAGATATCCTGCCACACGTCCTACCAAGATCAACGGTTGAGATCCTTTTCTCGGGATTTCGTTACTTATCCTATCCCGTGTCTCTTGTCCTCAGAAATTCCGATTTCCCAATGTGTCAAATGCTGATGGCGCTTGATCTCTAACACCTGTCCCTACGATGGATGGTCCAGATCTTATCACTGTTTCGAGACTTGAGTGGCCCCGATGCCTGGTACCCCAGATCTCCGAGACGGACGATCTCGTGACACGTGTCCCTCTCCAACCGGACGGCTTAGATTTGCTCTCAGGATTTCTAGACTTTCTAAGTCCTGTTTCTCTTGCTCTCAGGATCTCCGATTCCCTGATTCCCGACTCTTCAGGATCTCTTGCCACGTGTTCTGGCTGAGGTCAATAGCTGAGATTCTCTGTCGGAGTTTCGAGGCTCAAGAGGTCTCAGTTCTCTCGACCTGTAAAACCCCGATGCCTCCAAAATCCCAATGACTTCTCAGAGTGCTGACACGTGTCTTGTCGAGATCAACGGCTGGGATCCCTTCTCGGGATTTCGAGAATCACCAGGTCTCGATTCTCTGCCTTGACTAAACCCCGATGACCCTGATATCCTGATGACTTCTCCGGGATGCTAACACGCGTCCTGTCGAGATCAACAGCTAGGATTCTTTCTCTGCACACTAAGGTTTAAGTCCAGTTCAACTTCTCGAGATCCGACGGCTGTCGGGACTAGGGTCTAAGATCTGGCGGTTCGGATCATTTCTCCTGCACGCTTCCCTTCCAGAGGCTATACTCCGTGCAACTCCTCCCGATCCAACGGTTTACGGGATTTCTGCTCTAGATCCGATGGATCAGATCACTTCCTCGCACGCCTACCCCTGCGCTTAACCCCTGCGCAGTTTCTCCAGATCCAATGGCTGACGGGTAAATTAGACCGAGTTCCAACGGTCTAGATTCGTTCTTTCGGGTCTTGGGATTTACGATCCCAATTTTTCGTTACTCACGATGATAGAGGAAGAAGGGAAAGGTAAGTAACCCCTACGTTACTTTTGTCAATCTAATGGTCGTGAATGACTATGGTTCCTCCGACGAGATCTCATCCGTCGATTTGTCACTTCTCACAACACTACCACCTTGGAACCTTAATAAAATCGTTCCTCCTCATGTAGGGTTAATAAGGCCTGTGCGTTCGGGTCCTTGTTCTGGGTTCTTGGTGAAATTTTCCAAGGAGGGAACTTCTGAGAAGAGATTCCTACCGGGGCATTCCCGGAAGCAGATAAAGGGAGACAGCTTCCCGAGAACGGCTGGGCATGGTTAGATTCATTTATCAACGTGAGTCGAGCACGGTTTCCTCGGTGCTAAGCATATATCAATTCATTCATATCAAGCTCTACGCGTACATTCTTATGCTGAAGTCATTTACAATTTCACAATTCTATGAGCCAATATCTACTCCTCATTATCAATTTCTGCACAGACATTCTTACACAGGAAATATTTACAATTCCACAAGTCTATGAACATATGTGACAGTATATAAATTTCAAGATGCAATATAAGAAAAATACTTATTAGAAATAACTTCAGCAATGGGAGCAACTGCTGAGAGGGGTGCTCGTTTCCACCCAACCGTAGGCGTAGCGACTCCTACTGGATTTACCACTAGCCACCCCCGAGTTGAGACCACAATATCCTGAGACCTGCGTCTCTCTGTCTGCCAGTGCCCAAGAGCGAAGGTTGCAATCCTCCCCCTCTGCGATCACTCACTCTGCGTAAAAATTGCCAGAGTTCCCCTCGTGTCTGCCCCCTTCAATCGCTTCTGCCATACGCCTTATCCTCTCGCAAGGTTGTGTGTAGCACGATTACCCTTGCACTGGTCAGTCATGATGGCTCTACGGATAGGCGGTTCACCTCCCCATCCCTCATCAAGCCATCAACTTACCGGCCTGCAAGGCATTAATTTCAGGGCTAGCGAGTCGCTTTTGGTTCTCCGGGCCAGTGGAGTCCAAATACGGTATTTAATTCTTGGTGGAAGTTAACGCCCCTTTCCAGGTGCCCTCCACCACCATCGTGGTCTCTTTTCTGCACATCCCCTCTCAGCAGTTCTGCAATAAATTCAAACTGTTATTTACATTTATTGACCTCTTCCTGCGGGTCCATTTA
>ML798745.1:179127-189242 GCA_009831015.1 Picea engelmannii | reverse complement strand
CAAGGAACGATTCACATATGTATGGAATTCCATGATTTGAACAAGGCCTCTCCAAAGGATAATTTCCCCACCCCATTCATTGACCAGATTGTCGATGAGTGCGCAGGCTATGAGGTCTTTTCTTTCATGGATGGTTTTTCTGGATACAATCAGATACAGATTAAGACCAAAGACTAGCATAAAACAACTTTTATCTGTCCATGGGGTACATTTTCTTATCATAAGATGCCTTTTGTCCTGAAGAATGTTGGAACCACTTTTCAGTGGGCCATGTATTTTTCTTTCGATCACCTAAGACATATAGTCAAGGCTTATCTTGATGATTTAGCGTCACGATTTCATAAGAGAGATGATCATCCCGCGCACTTTCGACTTATCTTTGAGCGATGTTGCTACTATCAGATTCACTTGAATCCAAACAAGTGCAGTTTCTGCATGACATCAGGTCGTATGCTAGGTTTCATAGTTTCAAAAATAGGGATCATGGTCAATCCTCTGAAGGTTGAGGCAATAGTTCAGTTTCCTTCCCCGTGCATAGTCCCTCAGCTTCAAGTCTTACAGGGTAAAGAGAATTTTCTTCGTCATTTTATCGCAAACTATGTCGAGATCACTAAAGGGTTTAAGCATCTACTGAAGAAGGGAGTCCCTTTCCATTGGGACGAATCCACTCAACGCTCTTTCAAAGCATTGAAACACACCCTCACGTCTTCCCCTCTGCTCTGGCCTCCCAATTATAATAAATATTTCTTATTGTATTTGGCCACTGCAGATTCGACCATCGGTATGGTCTTGGTTCAAGCATGTCTCAGTGAGACGAATATCAGCCCTTAAAATGAAAAAGTATTGTAGAAAGGTGTGTTCCTTATATGCCATACAAGTACTGGAATCTATTGAGAATGACAAACCAAACCTAGGGGACCACACCATATTAAGAGAATACAAGGACATGTTCCCAGAAGAGGTACGAGGTCTACCTCCGAGAAGGGATATCGACTTCTCGATAGAACTTACACCAAGAGCGGTACCAGCATCTAGAACACCATATAGAATGAGCACCCCAGATCTAGTTGAGCTCAAGCTACAACTAAAGGAGATGATGGACAAAGGATACATCTGACCCAATGTATCTCTGTGGGAAGATTCCATCTTATTTGTGAGAAAGAAATATGGCACACTCTGATTGTGCATAGATTACAGACAACTAAATAAGACAACCATAAATAAAAAGTACCCCTTACCAAGAATCGATGACCTATTTGACCAATTGGGAGGTGATTCCATCTTCTCGAAGATCAACTTAAGGTATGGATACCACCAAGTCTGGATTAAGGATGAAGACATCCACAAAACAACCTTCAGGACGAGGTATGGTCACTATGAATTCGTGGTGGTGCCATTTGGGTTAACCAATGCCCCCGCCACTTTTATGTGCTTGATGAATAATGTACTAAGCAAATTCCTGGACAAATTTGTATTGGTTTTCATTGATGATATCCTAATCTACTCCAAGAAAAGGGAGGAGCACGAAGAACATATTAGACTCGTACTTCAAGTACTAAGAGAGTATCAGCTCTACGCTAAGTTTAGCAAGTGCGATTTCTTTCAGAAGCAAGTCCATTACTTAGGCCATGTCATATCTAAGGAATGGGTGGCAGTAGACTCTGACAAGATCGGATCTATTATGGAATGGCCTACCCCGAAGGATGTATCCAATATTAGGTCCTTCATGGGCTTAGCAGGATACTATAGAAGGTTCATAAAAGGGTTTTCCAAGATTGGTTGTCCAATCACTGCCCTTCAGAAAAAGGGGATTAAATTCATTTGGACATCAAAATGTGAAGAAATATTTCAGGAACTAAAATACCTCCTAACCCATGCACCCATGCTAAAGATTGAAGACCGGGATAATGATTTCCTTGTGTGTACATATGCCTGCAAGGAAGGACTCGGAGATTCATTATGTAAGAGGGATGTGTAATTTTCTACGCATCCAGGAAATCAAATGAGAATGAGATAAATTATGTGACACATGACCTATATTTGGTTTCCATAGTACATGCTTTAAAAATGTGGTGGCACTACCTCCTGGGTAGGAAATTTGTTCTTACGACAAACCATTGTGAATTGAGACACATGTTTGATCAACCAAAACTCAATTCCAGGCAAGATAGGTGGATGGTTGTCCTTAGTGAGTTTGATTTGGAAATAAAACACATCAAAGGAAAGGAAAATAGGGTGGTCGATGCCCTTAGTAGAAGTATAAAATTGATTCATCTGGCAGTGGTAAGCACCTGTGAAACAGATGTCAGGGAAAGAGTCAGGAATGCACAAGAAGCAGATGTGTTCTTCAAGACCATGACCTCATACCTAAGGCAAGAGCCTACATGGATAAAATATGAAGTCTACTAGATGCTTGAAGAAGGCCTACTGACTTACAGAAATAGATTGTATGTTCCAAAATGTGACGACTTGAAGAGGTTCATAATGGATGAACTACATAAGAGACCATATACCGGTCACTCAGGATATTAGAAAATGATCACGACCACTAGGAAACAATTCTATTGGCCTAGATTGAAGAAAGACATAGCTAACTATTTAGCTAAGTAACTAGAATGCCATCAAGTTAAGGCAGAACACCAACATCCAGCAGGGTTGTTACAGCCCCTACCGATCCCAGAATGGAAATGGGAAACCATCTCCATGGACTTAATCACCGAATTACCAAATTCGACCAAGAAAAATGATGCAATCATGTTTGTGGTGGACAAACGGAGTAAGTCTTCTCACTTCATTCATGTCAAATCAACTTGCAAGGCCATCGATATTGCCAACATATTCATGAAGAATATATTTAGACTGCATGGCATGCCCAAAGAAATTGTATATGACCAAGATACCAAATTCAATTCAAGCTTTTGGAAATCCCTAATGGTTCGTTTTGAGACAAAATTATTGTTCAGCATGGCTTATCACCCTCAAGATGATGGACAGACAGAAAGAGTGAACCAAATAATAGAATACATGCTAAGGATGCATGTAATGCATCAACCAAAGAAGTGGGAAGATTACCTACCATTGGTAGAGTTTGCCTACAACAACGGTTATTAGGAATCCTTGAAGATGAGCCCTTTTGAAGCCCTCTATGGTAGACATTGCAAGATTCCAATAAGCTAGAGTAACCCAGTGGAAAAAATTACAATCGGACCCGACATGCTGAAAGAAATGGAACAACAAGTGGTTCAGATAAGACAAAATATGAAGATTGCTTAGGATAGACAGAAAATTTACACCGATAGAAAGAGGACTCCCAGAGAGTTCAAAACCAGAGACCATGTCTATCTCAGAGTTAGACCCAGGAAGATTTCCTTGAGAATGGGAGCCTCTGCCAAATTGGCACCTCGGTATTGTGGAACCTTTGAAGTCTTAGATAGAGTGGGACCTGTAGCCTATAGGCTAGCACTCCCTCCCACTGTAAAGGAACATAATGTTTTTCATGTTTCATTATTGAAGAAATATGTACATGATGCTAATCATATAATTGATTGGTTTGTGATCCAGGTAGAGACAGAGGGAGAATTCCTGCCAAAACCCCTATGCATATTATACAAGAAGGAAACCTCACTCAGGAGCTGAACCATTGCACAGGTTAAGGTGCAGTGGAAAAACTTTGTCCTGGATGAGGCTACATGGGAAATTGAGGATTCCATGAGACAAGCATATCCGATTTTTTTTTACTCCATGAGACATGTCATGTTGACAGATAGAACATCGAGGACAATGTTCCTTTAAGGGGGAGGGAATTGTAACACCCTATTTCCCCCAGTGTGTAAATATAACTATATTGGCCAAGGAACTATGAAAAACTTAAAAGTGTGAATGTTTGATTTGATGGACCTTTGTACAAAAGGTCGATGAATGTAAATTCTGTTATTTTAATAGAAAATGGTTACGTGTTGCATGACTTCTGAAAGAGGGGATGTGCTAAGATAAAACCATGAATGTTATGAAAGGTGGTGGAGGGGACCCAGAATGGTTGTGTTAACCTCCACCGAACTAGTACCATGCTAGAATTAATTTCTCAGATCAGAACAACCCTCTGACCCATGCATGAATTACAGTCGAGTTGGTAGGTGGGAAGACCTCCTCCAGATTTAATGAGGGGATGGAGTAGAACGCCCATCCGTAAGGCTTCCAGACCTGACCACGGACTAGGAATTTGAGCCACACACAATCTTGTTGAGGAAGGAAAGAAAGGAATTGTGGTGGGTAGAGGAGGAGCTGCGGAAAAATGCAGAGACAAGAGCGGAAACTCTCGGGTCCGAGGAAGGAATGAAAGAGAAACAATGAGTTATGATCACAGAAAATAGATATTGAGCCAGGAGAGGGAGATTAACCTTCGTCCTTATCTATTTTTGTATTGGGAGAAGGAGAGTAACCTTCATCCCTAACTTTCGTTGAGATGGAAGTAAGAGATTGAATCTCAAAGCATCGTGGATTAAGCTCAGGGGTGGCCAGTGATAAATCCATTGGGAGTGACTGAGCCTATGGTTGGGTGGCAATGAGCACCCCTTTCAGCAGTCGTATCACACTCTATGGTTTTGATAAGAGTTTTCTTGCCTTATGCTTTGAATTGTAAATAATGGATGCATGCAAGTATTTACATGTCTATAAAGGGTTATTTCTATGTATTAAATGATTAAGTTATGATTATGCGTTCGTTCCCTTGAGAACCTATATTTCTGCTTGAATTTCCATACATCCCATTTTAATCACTCGAAGGTGCTTTCCCCAAGAATTTACATCACCGTTCCAAAGTCGGAGCAAGCCTCTGTGCATAACTACTATTTTGGTAACCTCACAAGTTAATTTGTCTTGATTCAGAGCTTAAGGATCTGGGAGTTGGGAAGTTGTTCCCTTCAGAACAGAAGTCTAAGAGACTCTGAAATTGCACCTATTCCCTTAACCAAAAACCCTTCTAAGAGAGGGGATTATAGCCCAATAGTTATATGAAGATCCACGTGACCTGGGTCTAGGAACCTTGGAGCTCAAGGCTCTGAAATGTCAAATTTCACAATAGTCAAGTTGAACCCAGCAATTGCTATGAACCGTCAATCTATGAATGAATATCGAGGGTGGGGAATCAGTGTGGATCACAAAGGTGAAAATAGTGGATGTGCTAGTTCGCGGCCCGAAATGCACCCTTTCCATTGATCTCAACGGGTTGGAAGATCAACGATCCCGGTTAGACTAGAATCAAGCGAGCACTTTCCATATTGCAGAGGTCGAACTCTCTGGTAAAGAGTACGCATGTTGGAGCCTCACAATTTATTTGACTCGTCGATTGTCGTTGACCTTCGATCTAAGTTTGACGTGATGTTTGAAATGCAAGGAGTGCGTGGGATGGAGAAATGTTCAAGGAGATCAAGCTCAGAACAGTTAGCATTTTCAGGAGTATAGACGAAATCCAAAAGATGGGCCCGTAGGAGGAGAAAAGGTTGAATCCTTCGAGCACTTAGAAAATATTCTAAGTCAGAGTAAGTCATAAGATTAGGAGGAGAAGCGAAATTGGTCATTGGATCACAACGCCAAGGATCTAAAACCGTCTGATCTAAGAAAGGTGCACGAACATTAGCACTTGGCACACGCGGGAGAAGGGAACTTACCAAAGTTCTAAAGTCCCAAATTAATTTGAGGTCGTCCATCACCAAGAGGTGAATATGGATCGCCAGATTCCATAGGGATATGTGGTGACAGATCACAGACTCTGGAGGAATATGTTCGAGGGTTTTCAGTTGAAAGTTGAGATTCCAGAACCCCGAAGACCCGAAGTGAATCTGGACCGCCAGATCCAGAGGGACATGTGGCAACAGATCATGGACTCTGGGGAAATTTGTGCGAGAGTTATCAGTTGAGATATAAGACTCCCAAAGTCCAAAGAGATGGAGAGTCGAAGTAAATATCAGTTGTCAGATCACCCAAAGTAGGATCCTAACTGTTGATCGCTAGGAGATACGTGTCAGCATATCAACAGCCTTGGGAAATCTATTCAAGAGTTTTTAGTTGAGATTTGAGACTCCCGAAGCACGAAGCACTAGAGAGCTGAAGAAAATCTCAATTGTCATATCGTTCAAAGTAGATCTCAGTGTCAGATTGTCCGAAGTGAATCTGGACCATCTGATCCAGAAGGGATGTGACATGAATCTGTGGACTCTGGATAAAGTCCTGAAGTAATTCATAGCCATCAGATTAAGAAGGGATGCGGCATGAATCTGTGGACTACGGATAAAGTCCCGAAGTAATTCATAGCCGTCAGATTAAGAAGGGATGCAGTGTGAATCTGTGGACTCTGGGTAAAGTCTTGAAGTAATTTATAGTCATCAGATATAGAGGAGACGTGGCCTAAATCTGTGGACTCCAGGTAAAGAACCGAAATAATCCTTGATCGTCATATCAAGTGGATACGCATTAGTGGATTATATCATTCGGATAAAAGCCATTGGGAAAAGGGGGTGAAGTTTGATATTTGAGATCTCAGAAGTCCGGAGACCCGAAGGAGATCTCAATCATTGATCAAGAAGAGGGCCACAAGACCGTTGATCTAGTTGAAAGATCAAAAACCCAAAGTAGAAGCAGGGTTGTTGATTTAAGGGGACAGTTGTCTGCAGATTGTCAACTCCATAATATTGATATACAGAGGAAATCAGGGTTTGAGATTTGAAAAGTCTGAATTTTGGAATCATGAAGGAGATCACATCCATTGATTTAGGAGGGGAAGATCTGGTCCGTGGATTTGAAAAGGGAAGATCTGAACAGTTAGTTGAGACAGTACCGTTAATATCGGGAGATCGACGGTCCTGTAGAATTGCGGGGATTGGAGGTGTATGAACTTTAAAAAGTGGAGGGCGGGCCACAATCCAAACCCCAGTTTTGGAGAAAGGAAACGTGGAGGCTCGAGGAGAATTGTGGGCCGAAAAGCAATTTGGTTTCAAACCACCTTTGGCGGTGCCCGCAATTGTGTGTTTGCGTGAGGTCATCACCCAAGGTCACATATGAGGAGGGGCCAAGAGAAAAGGGGCTAACGCCAACTTCAAGCCTTCATTGAAGCGTGAAGGAGAAGGTCGTGGGTATCATAAGACCTACACCAGAAGCCAGAAGGGCATGTGTTTGATTAAGAGGTGAGACTCTCAAGGTCTCTAAGTCTTGTTTGACTTAGAGAATCGAAGAAACTTGACCAGAGGGTCGGGCTGAGTCCTGGACTTCCCAAATTAAGAATTGTAGAGGGAAAGGATTTGTTCCTGTAAGGAGGAAAAAATTATTTTGTTTTCTCCCCATCGTGGGGGTTTTACAATCACCAAGACCATTCAGAAGTGCATTTTTGGATTTTGAGTTATTTAGACTGATTTTCCTTCTGTTGTCTTTTGTTGGTGGAACTGTTGATTCTTTAAATCCATCTACAACTGATTTTCAAACCTCAAATCCCTGTGCTTGTACATATGTTTTCATCCTTCTTTTCCAGAATGCATAGTTACATCCATCAAACTGTGGTATTCCATTTTTATACATGTTTTTTCTCTCCATGATATGGTTAAATTGATTTTTGAAGGAGCCTACTATGATACCTGTTATCGCTCAGTTTGTAGGAAAGGTTTAAGTAGCTTGAAGTCAAGGCTCAAACTGGCGTAATAGGAGCTTCCCCATCCACTGTCACCTCGATGGGGAGCTCTTTCTATTCTGGGTGGCTAATCCCAAGGGAGACGTCCCTAGTAATTTGGGGTTCTGAAGGAGAAAGATCAAGGGTTGAAGGCTTCAAAGGTTAGGGTAAGCTTTCCCTTCAGAGATTACTTCCAAATGGATAGTCAAAGGTAAAATATTCCACTGAATGGCACTTGTTTGCGAGACAAGGCAAATAAAGCTAAAAAATGTGCTGCAGTGGTTAGTACTTCAAAATATTAATGACTATCTTTAACACATATGAGCAATAATAAATGTAATTATTGACGAAGTCAATGATTGAAAATAAAGACAAAGGATTATAATACTTCTTCAATAAGTACAAAATGATACTTGCATACAATGTATACAAATCAATCCTTATTATATCACAATGCAATGAATGTGCTCATACACCAATATTGTTGCTGCATCACTATGCTACAAGGGTGACGTCAGCCCTAGTATTAGGTTAATTTTGAAGACAATGAGAAGAACGTTTTGTCAATTAAACTTATGAATATGATCAATAACTCAAAGTCTATCAAACAGATGACTATACCACAACATTTTAAAGCCAAACAAGGGTTTGAACAAGTATGACGTCACCTTAGGGTTAGAGTTAGGTTAGCTAGACAAAGAGGTGAACGTTTTGCTAATTTGACCAATGAAAATGCTCAACACCTCTATGGCTCTCAATAGATGACCTAGCCGCAAGTTTTAGACCAAACAAAGGTTCAAATAGGGCAAGACGTCATCAACAATTAGGGTTAGTCTAGTCACTAGGGTTAGTAGGGTTTTTAATTTAAGAGAGTTTTGAAAGATTGTTTAAGCACAAAAAACTCAACGTTTTAGGTTTAGAATAGTGACTTGGGTTAATGGAGTCAAATGGAGAAAGGCTAATGGCTTGGAAATACTTAAACCTAAGGACGTGAGGGTTAGGTTTAATGGTGCTGCAATGGCAGGGCCACCAAATCAAAACCCTAAGGGGAGGAGGCTCATTCCGGTGTAGCTAAAGCTAGGCCTCATGCTCTTCCCTCTTTCCTTAAGACTCTTTGGAAAAAATGGCTAGCTATAAAACATAAATCTATGGCTGAAAAGTGTTGCTTGGGGACAAGGCTTTTCAAACCCTAGAATTCAAACCCTAGCTGTAAAATAAATTAGGCCTAAGACGTCTTCTTTCTTCAATCTATGTTTCAAACTAACTCAAGAAAAAGATGAACTATTGTAGCAATGGCTAGGCTAGATTCTTCTTAATCAAATGGCTAATCAAGATTTTATCATGGGGACATGAAGAAAGGACCTACTTGTGTGCTTTCTCCCTAGGGTTTCAATGATTAAGCAAATAATAACAATGTAGCCATAAAAGTAAGCAATTCTACCTACAACCATTCAATCAAGAAGTTTTGCATGCAAAATATACTTACAAATCAATGAAGAGCCAAATCAAACCCTAGTTGTAACACCTTCCAATGATAAAAACACCATGCATATGCCAAAGATAATCCTTCCAATAGTAGCGCCTCACTCCATAAGCCAAAAATAACCAAGACAAGAGCTAAAAGAGTATCTCTCATAAGAGAGCAAGTTGTGTTATGCTAAAATGAGGCTCAACGTCCTCAATATATATCATCCAAATGACCTTAATTTACAAAATAGATCATTAAAAACAGCCGACAAGGCTGACTTAACATTATTTCATTATTTGTCACATTAAATGCTAAAAATGTCAAAAAATGAGCCTAAAGGGAGACGTCAGGCCCCTCTGAGGGAGACGTTGGCCCTTTTTGGGCATGATCAACATCCAAGAGGCAAAACGTTGGCCCCTCTGGGCCTACTGCAAGCTGCCACACGTGCCACAAGGTCCAAGCACACTGCCACATCCTCCAGAAAACGTCCAGCCTGGCGTGGGTGGCGTCCTCTCCATCAAAGCCATCATCCCACCTGCAGGGGTTGATCCCCCATAGGTCAAATCTCTGCCAAAGTGCCTTGGTGAGGGCGTCCCTCTGTCTTCTTCATGCAATGGATCATCATGACGTTGTCCTGCCCCTGCCATCCCAGCAACCATCTGATGGGCTCTTCAGCCCCATGGAGGTCAGAGCTAATCATCTCCCCATGTGTACTGGTCCTCTGGTACCTGTCCGCCGGGTATGGTCCTGCACATCAAATACTACGCCCTCCATGGGCTCATCAGTCCTAGAGATCATAGCAATGTAAATCATATCTCATCATTAAAGTTATCAAATATATGCATGAAACCCCTAACATATCATCTAAAAGCTCAAAGATGTTACACAGATCTACTATACAAAGCTAAGGAAACCGACAGAACAACCTATTGGGCTAATACCCACAAGAGATGGAAAGTTTCCTCAGAAGATCATTCAAGCCATGTTTTATGC
>ML798745.1:118701-129176 GCA_009831015.1 Picea engelmannii | reverse complement strand
CCCAATGAAAACATCCCAAGGTACCTGACCTAACTATGATCCATGCATACCTATTACATTATTAACCCACGCACGGGTGCGGAAATTTCGATTACAAAATTTTGTGCTGGAGCATCAAATGCCCAAGTAGAACCAATACTGTCTTCAACATACTTGCATCTGATGATGCATATCTTCATGGCACATGAGTTGACCCCCTAGCTGAATAGGAGGTCAACATATGTCTCCACATGGGGATGTGTGTTCGATCTACTCAAATGAGGTGGAGAGCATACGAGAATCCAGCATCTACAAAACAAAGTACTCCCCGAAGTGAACACCAGAAATTAACATTAGTACATATTCATACATGATAAAATAAAATCAATGCTATACATAAAATCTACATAATGAAATATCTAAAGTACAACAATAACAACTACAAACTGAATCTATGATACAAGAAATGATTCTAAGTACATATCAACATTATAAATGAAATAATACAAAATTGAAAATATAAGGAAAAGGGTTAGAGATACATTACAAAGGGTGTCCCTTTGGACACCAAGTTTCTCATCATCTGAAAAAGAGTTTGAGATGTTGCCCATTCCTTGGAATATTGATGGGCTCACCATCCAAATGGTTGAGATGAAAAGAATTAGGCCCTGCTATTTCTCTAATCAAATATGGACCCAACCATAAGCTGTCAAACTTGCCATGTTTCCCTGGTTTCTCTCTGCCTTTATCCCAAAAAAAAACTGTATCCCCAATCATGAAGTCCCTCTGCCTAGCTGACATATCAAAATCTTTCTTTACCTTACTCTGATTTTTGCAATTCTGATCATAAGCCTTTCGTCTGATTTCATCTAACTCAATGACCTGATTGACCTTGTTCTGAACTGCATCCTGATCTGTGGAAGAATCCTCAACTGACCCACAAGTAGGAAGTCTAAGGTGCACTGGCAACCTATCTTCCAATCCATATACTAACTCAAATGGACTCTTCCCAGTTACTGCCTTCTTTGTTATTCTGTCAGCCCATAATGCATGTTTAATCTTACTATCCCAAGATTTCTTATTCTCACCAACTATTTTCTTAACTATGGTCATTAAGTTTTTGTTACTTGATTTTGCCTGACCATTTCCTTGGGGATAGTAATCTGAAGCATGTGATAAGATAATACCATATTTGAAACAAAAAGCTGACATCTCAGCTAAACAAAAGGCCTTGGCATTATCTGTCACTATCTTTGATAGGACCCCAAATCTAGTTATAATCCTGTCTTCAAGGAAATCCATCACAACCTTATCAGTTGTTGCCTTAGCATCTTAGGCTATTTTTCCCCCTTAGCCTTTAACCAATTAAAACCAACTCCTAGAACATAAACATTTAATCCAATATAGTAACTAGGGTCTACCCCCCTTGGCTTCCCTAGGAGTAAGCCTAGAAGGAAGAGGTTCCAGTCAAGGTGACAGTGTGGACTGAGAACCTAGGCATTGTGCCTCCAAGGACACACTAAGTGAGCTGGACTTTGCTCACATTTGAAAGTGTGTATTAGGATGGCAACAGGGAGGACTATCTCTATTGGTTTGAGTTATCTCTTGAACATTGTATAAGCTATTTATGATAAGGAATTTTTTGTTGGGTTTTCTTCCCCTAGAGGGTTTCCCAGGATAAATGTTGTGTCTCTTGTGAATGTGTATTTCTCAATGATCTTGTTCTTATGATGCTCTTATCTATCGAAATGCAAAGAAAAATAATAATGGCATAAAAATTAAAAAATTCAGGGCTGACACCCATGATATTTATGCCACAACCTCATTGAATGAGTATATGATTTATGTGGCGATGATGGTATTTAGACTTTTTGGTAAGAAAAGTCCTGCCCATTTTCCTACAGAATGGGTACCTCTTTTGCACGAGGCAGCAGAAGGTTACAGCTTCAATTGGGATAAGATTTTATCCGATAACATAGCGAAGGAGGTCATGGAATATCATACTGCAAGATCAAAAGGCCGACTAGTGGCCTTTTCTATGTCTGCGTACATCATGGATGCTATATGCTTCTCAACTTCTTTCCCTTTGATGAGTTGGAGTTGGAATCTGACTTAACCAGAGCCAATTCACGAATATCATTCTAAACTTTCGGAAGAAAACGCCAAGGACTCATTCTATGAGATTTGTCATTTTGTGGTGATACCACTACATTAGATGTTGTATGAATGTGCACCTCCCCGCATTTCAGATTTGGTCACAGGAAACCTCAGGATAGTTGTTGACTGGTTTATAGAGGAGAATTTTTCATACATTAGAGTTTTTGGGTGTTCAATCCCTCCACACACACTCTCGAAATTCCTCCCTGACAGACTGGTGTGCAAGGAGGTAGCTCATCAAATAGTAACAGGTGGAATTAGGATAGAACTAAAAATGGCTCAAAAGAAATCTTGGCCAGTTTTTCCCGTTCAGATTGGGAAATTTTCATTGCTCAACTTGGGTCATTCCAAATTTGAAGCGATAGCGCTAGAGGAGGTTAAATTGGTAAACCTCAAGCACAGGAAGCACGATCCTTACTAGTTAGTGGGAAAACACATGACCCACTATAATATGAAGGCTTATGAACATGAGAAGTCCCCTTGTGACGACCTTTTCAAAGGGACTAAGACCTATGAGGAAGTGTTAGAAAGAGTACAGACACTATCGTCTGACTTGCAAGCTAGTTTTCAGACCTTCTAGAAGCATAGACAAATTGGTCTGCCCAAAGTATTGCAGGGAGAAGCAATCACCCTTCCTCGAAGACAAGAAGATACTTCCCCAGGCCTCGGATAAGAAACACAAAATGAAGTCAATCCTGAGGAAATTCTATAGGAGGCTGAGAGGTCCTCACAAAACGAAGAGACCTTACAGACAGAAACAGAGCAGAGGCCCAAGACACCTCCTGAATCTAGTAAGTCTACTCCCCCTTTATCACCTGTTGTTGATGTCAATGAACCTGAGGCTATGGCAGAAACAATATCTAAAGAGTTAGGAAGTCCCATAACTTCCTTAATCCCTTTACAGTCCACCTTTTAACTCCCACGGATGGGAGCCATATATGTTGGTGACCTCACCCCCATTTCCAGAGATGAGATCCCTCCTTCAGATCATTTTTTCAGCAAAAAGAGGAAGGCTATTCTAAACCAAGAAATGCATATGAGAGAAGGGGGTATGGTGAAGAATCATAAGGACTTAGTAGATGGCTAGAAACTGGAAGAGGAGGATTTTTCTACAGAGGTAGAAGGCTCTGTTGACCGCCCATTTAGCACCGGTGGTCAACTCATGTGCCATGAAGAGATGCATCATCAGATGTAGTTTTGTTGAAGACCTTTTGTGTTACACATAAAAAATACTCACTTTGATAGTGTCGTAAGTGTCGTCATTACAAAGGTCGCAAGTGTCGCATTTTGCTCACAAGTGTCGCAAGTGTCAGGGAAGCATACTGCTATGTCATGCCTGTAAACGACATCAGGAGGACACTTGGCACATGTCAAACACTTGATTTGGAAGAGGAGGAAAGGTTAATTGGGCTCATGAACCTTTTGCCATCTGAAAACACTCAAAAAACTAAGTTTTTGGAGGGGAGCACTCCCTTATAAGTGTCTCAGAAGTGTTGGCACCCCCCTATAAGCCATCAGGGAGCGTTATAGCATTGGTTTATCCCTTTTGGAGGAGTTCTCCTATCCTCAGGAGTGCTGGTGCTCCCCTATACACTACTAGGGAGCGTTATAGCCCTCTGAGTGCCCTTTTGAGGGAGGGCTACCTATTCTGGGCAGTAGTTAAGTTGTTGAGATGAATGGGGGACGGATCCTTTAATTCTTAGAAGGCAGTTGGATTCAAATCCCTAGTCTAGCCATGATCTTAGGGAAGATCCTCAACTAAAGGAGGCAAATCCTCAACTTCCCCAAGGATATCTCAAGTGGTTAAGGCCTCTCCAAGGCTATATAAGCAAGCTTTCTAATGGTGAAAGGGGACCGGAAAAGGGAGAATCACACCAAACTTATGATCTTATAAGTGGTGTTGAAACATAGATGTTTTGGAAGCAAGAGACCTATGATCTCATAGGGAGAAATCAGTGAAGCTACCATCATTCAGATCATGGATCTTTTGAGCAAGGGGTAGACAAGGAGGACTTGACGGAACTGCTACAATCCATCTACGGCTGTAAGCAATGTTTTGTCCTCATTAATATAATTTGTTTGGCCTGTTTCTTTCTAATTCGTGTTCAATCTCACATGAATTTGTTTCTTTAGTATATAGACCTATTTCGGACTAATCTTGATAGAGTAGGAAGTGGTCGTACTTTGTTTATCTATAGGGCTTATCGAAGAGCAAAAGATTGGAGCTCAACTCGGAGCATGCAGGGACAA
Source organism: Picea engelmannii (assembly GCA_009831015.1). Classification (NCBI taxonomy): domain Eukaryota; kingdom Viridiplantae; phylum Streptophyta; class Pinopsida; order Pinales; family Pinaceae; genus Picea; species Picea engelmannii. The sequence continues at coordinate 124,790 of ML798745.1, read as the reverse complement.
ACGCCAGTAAAAGGTACTTATTTTCTCCTTCCTCCTCACACACTAGTCCACCTAGATCTAAAAGGAAGTCAGTGACCATGATAAGCACTTTCTTTCTTAGAGTTAAGAGTCGGTCTCTTTGAGGAGATCTACCTGTCCGCAGGGAGATTTTCCTTCAACATAAATTGGCGACTCCACTGGGGAACAACCGAATCGAAAATTTTGGTTTTGTTTTTCCTCATAGGCCTTTTCTTACCCTTTGTGTTCTTAGGCCTTGTTCACCCCTTCATATCTGATTTCATTTTCTGATTGACTCTTTACCCCATCACACTCAACTTACCTGTCAAAATTTGATCAAAATTTTGGGTTTTTTGGACATTTTTATGAGTTTTTTGAGCCTGGTGCCCCCCTACCCATGTTAGCAGAGCACAAAAACTCTCTGGAAGTGTTGGACTGAGCTTTATAATGCTCTGGTGGCCCTTATACCAGAGCGCCAGCCCCTTTTTGCCCAAAATCTCTTCAAAATTTGTATTTTTTGGAGGTCCAAACCCTGTTTTTTCACTTGCTGAGCTGCTTTGTGATCCAATGATTCTTCCTTTGACCTTTGACATGCTTCCTCCTAAGAATTAAACACCTTTTTTTTCATATTTTATGCCCTTCTTCATTCTTTTTGATTTTTTGCTATTGAGAGCTTGAAATCGATCCCCTGCTTTCTTCTCTCCTATTCGACTGAGCGGGAACTCTAGTGAAGGACATCAGAAGTCTATAAATCTTCTCATTTGGTTCTTTGAGGTCATCTGATCCAATCTCTTTCTCCTTCCTTTTGCGTTTTTGGTTTTCTTTCTCTTGTTTGATAAAAAAAAAAGGGTGTGTTGTTTGTGCGAAATTTGCATATTCTTGTATGAATCTCCTTGATCTAAAAGGGTAGTTGGCAAGAGAAATTTTGCATTGAATTGATTATCATTCGCATGAAAACGACAAAAGTACATATTAATGATTAGTTTGCATATTAGTTTGCATTTCTGAAATGTTGTAGCATCATATTGGATTTGATTGAGAAAAAAATTGATTGAGGGTATTCCTTATCAAGTGTTTGATAGTGAAAACGACTCTTCCTCTTTCCCTTAAATAGGTATTCATTCAAAAGAAATTAGTGTTTATCATATTTCATGCATATTTTTGGGAATTGAGTCATCATTCCATCAGTTTCACTTTCGTACACCCTCTGAGTAAACAACAGCCATTAAAATAAATGCTTAACTAAAATTTATCTGACTTTTTACATCTTTGTTAGCAAACCTACATTAGTTTAAGGTGTAGGGCTTTGGAATAGGTTGAAAGGATAACTTTCCAAAGATATCAAACAAACTTAGTATCTTGCGATAGGGAGAGTCAAATCCAATTGTCGTATTGGCTTGCTGGGATCCCCCTCTCACACAGGGGTTACACATGAGGTTGCATTCGGGTGAATTACAGAGATTATCCCTCCGTGGTTCAACTATTTGTAGTGGTCGAATCGTATATTGGGGGTCACTAGAAGGTATACCCACGATTATGTGTGGGAGCCTTTCAAGCTGATTTCGGACTTGTTATCCTGCCTATACATTCTGACTGGATTGTCGACTATACCCACCCAGGGGATGACTACGAGTTGGTGACCTTAGTAGCCACATTCTTTAGGGTCTCACACAAGGTGACAGTGAAGGGAAGTCTCACTGTACCTGGAACAGACGTTGGTCAAACTCACTCGGGCTCCATGGAGGGTAAATCCACAATTACTACGTGGAATCTTGCACCAAGGTGTAAGTCCGTTAAGCAGGTCACCAAAGTAACTGATCCACCCGCTCTATCCCTGCCCCATCCTATTTTGATCTCGCGACGTTGGATTTCATCACCAACTAGTGGTTTCATCATAGGAAGGTTTGTTTGATTGATTGCTTCTCAGATGCATAGCATGTGTTGTCTGTTTTACTTAGTGGACTTTAGGTCGAGTCAGTGTTAATGGCATCGAATCCTAGGAGTACCAATGGAGGAACCCCTTCTCCTGGGGAACCTTGTACCTTTCCTTTGTTTGGAAACATTGGTCCTCCATATGTTGCCACATTGAGTCTTCCAGGACTCACTATTGGATTACCAGTTTGGTTGTTCCCCACTCCGGTGATTCCGAATCCCCCCAATGTTTCAGTTGCATCTAATACTTTGGATGTCAATACACCACCCACACATCAACCTCATGTCGAATTTTCGCCTTCTTCGTCCATCAAGTCTCCTTCCATTTCTCCTTCTTCGCCTAGTGAAATCTCTAAAGCAAGTAGCCAGGTTGATCAGAAGAAGAAGAAATGGAAAGAGAAGAAGAAGAAGAACCTGAAAAGGACAAAGGCCCCAACAACATCAGATGTTGGCTCTAAGAAACCAGTTACTGTTAATAGTGTTGGGAGTGTTGATGAGGTCAACAAGATTAAAAGGAAGAATCCAAAACCCAAATTCCCTTGCAGCCTTTGTAAGGGTGACCACTTTCTGAGGGATTTCCCCGGTCTTACCTAGGTCTTAGAAATGTGGTCCTCCATGTCACCATCCTCTGTCGGTCATGTCGATGATACCCCGTCAACTAGTGATGTTCAGGTTGGTAAGAAGAAGCAAACTGTCAAGTTCCCTTGCATGTTATGTAAAGGTAATCATTACTCTCACCTTTGTCCTCGCATGGACGAGGCTTCTTCTCTTTTGGAAAAACTTCAACTTCCAAAAGGTTATCGTAATCTTTCCTATGACCCATCGTTGGTTGATGGACTGGTCAATCTGGTTCCATCCCCAATCAGTTCGGTTTATCAGGTGGTCAATCTAGTTTCCTCCTCGATTGAACCATGAACCCAAGTAGCTGATCCAGTTCCTTCATCGATCAGCCCCACTCTTCAACAAAAGAGTGACACCAAAGTGGTCGATCCATTTTCATCCTCGGTCGATCCCACTCTCTCGTTAGACAGTGACATCAAAGCGGTCGATCCGTTTCCACCCGTCGACCCCTTTCTTCCCTTGGAGAATGAAACTAAAGTGGTCGATCCAGTTTCGCTATCGGTCGATCCCATTCCTCCATTGAGGAACGTCAAAGTGACTGATCCAGTCCCTTCCTCGGTCAGTCCAACTCTTCCTCTAAAGAGTGCCAAAGTGGTCGATCCAGTTTCTCCATCGGTCGATCCCATTCCTCCATTGAGGAATGTCAAAGTGACTGATCCAGTCCCTTCCTCGGTCAGTCCCACTCTTCCTCTGAAGAATGCTAGAGTGGTCTATCCAAGTCCACCATTGGTTGATTTGATCCAATCATCGATCGATCCTACTCCCCTTCTAGAGAGTAAACCTGATACTGCCCATGTTTTTCTCGTTAATACAGACTCTACCATGCCGGGGGGCATTCCTCCTTCTCCTGTGAAACCCCCTCCAAGTACCGAAGCCATCCTTTTTGAGTGGGGTGCGCTAACTGGACCTCGTCTTCCCTCTCACATTCCTTTCTATATTACAGTACAGGTTCGTGGTCGGGACATTCCTCAAATGATGATAGATGAAGGTGCGTCCGTTAGTATTTTGTCTTTTGTTGCTTGGTACGCTTTGGGTTGTCCGCAACTTGCACCGATTACACAGAATCTATTAGCTTTTAATAGAAGAACTAGTCAACCTTTAGGGATCCTTCCTCAGTTTCCTGTAACTTTGGGAGGGAAAACTGTCTTTATTGATGTCATGGTAGTCCGAGACCCCTTGGATTTTTCTTTAATCCTTGGGCGGGATTATGTCTATGCCATGAAAGCTATTGTATCCACTCTTTTCTGTGTGATCTCTTTTCCTCACAATGGAAGAATTGTGACTATTGATCAACTTTCATTCATCGGCCCTGACTGGGTTACCTCCCTAAGTGGTTCTTATATGCAGACAGTATCACCCTCACCGCATGTCAATTATGTGGCATTGTCTCCCATGATTTCAACTTCTGATGCTTTGGATCTGGTAGTTGACATGGTGATCTCTTCGGTAGGGTTATTGGAGCCTGATCTCCTTACCCTGTCACAACCCTCGACATGTGTTCCTTCCACAGTGATTCTCTTCCATCTGGCGAAGATCTCTTCGAAGCCATGACCAAGTTTTGTCCCTTGACATGGTACCCTTCCAGAGAATTATCCTCTCGGAAGCCATGATCAAGAAGCAACCACAAGCATAGTTTCTCTTCTCTGTGGCAAGCTCATTAAAAAATGAAACAGAGGTCCTGAGCATGGTTCTTTTCCTGTGTCAAGCTCGTTAAAAAATGAAATAGTCACCTCTCTTGAACCTTCTTTTCATCCACCCTTAGGTGAATGAATTGAAGCTTGGAGGGCATGTCTCCATCCTTTGATGATATTTCTAGAGTTAAGCCACTAGCTTTCAAGCTGGGGGCATACCAAGCTTAGTCTTTGTTCTTTCTCATTCTCGTAAACACATGAGAATGCATCCGAGTAGACTTTTATCTCTTTTTCGGACCTGCATGGATACACGAAAAAGGAACCCCTTGGATTCTCCTTTAAGCTCTTTTCAGACTCTCTAAACATGAAAATATTGTCGAGTGATCTTGCTTTCTTTCCCACTCGTTAAACGGTTTGAAAGGGCGTATTTCGAGTGATAATTTATATCTTTTTCAGCCTCGCGAGACTAACATTACGAAAAAGAACAACATTGGAGTCATCTTTAAGTTCTTTTCAGACTCTCTAAACATGAAAAGATTGTCGAGCGACCTTGTTCTCTTCATGCTCGTTAAAGTATTTGAATAAAACGTCTGTTGAGTGATAGTTTATCTCTTTTTCGGTCTCGTCATACTACTTTACGAAAAAGGAACAGAGAGAGTTCTCTTTTAAGTGTTTTTCCAGACTTTATAATCATGAAAAACCTTCGAGTTTTATGTCTTTGGACTCGCTAAACAAAACATCGACAGACCCATATGGGATCGAAGCCTTACTTCTTCCAGTTCGTTAAGAAAAGGAAGAGGAACTTACCAAAGGTGAGTTTTATCGAACATGTGTTATCCTCCTCGAGCTCGTTAAATTAAAAATAGGTGCTCGTCTATCTGGATGGGGGAAAAATTGAAAGAAGCAAGCCAAGCAGTTTTTGAGAACATTACCAAGTAACTCTTAGAGTCGCCCTTGAACACGGCACTTTGTCTTTGCACGCATTCTAATCCACTGAACCTCTGCACTGAGCCAATCCTTTGAGTTTCTTTCACTCCTCTGGGTCACCTGAAGTAAGTCACATCATCCACTACATCATCAAATTTTGTTCTATGTCATGTTTCTGTTGTTGTGCCTTAGTGTTCAAGGGAAGTATCCGCCTCGAGAGTCAGCCATCACAAATATATTGCCTCAATATCTGTGTCAGTCCATGTTTATTTGATCTACCAATTACATCTCTATGTCCATTTCGTGTCGTTGATGGGGGATACATCAAGGCCCTCCTTCGACGAGTCTATTCTTGTCGACTTCAACCCATTATCCATGAATTAGACTTAGAAACCAGTTAGTACATTGGAACCTGCATGCCTCAATGGCAGGCTCCTCACATCTGACAGCAGGTTTACATCATTGACCACTGATTGGATGATTCCACAGATGTTCGACTTCATCTCATCCATTCACATTCGTTGGAATGTACTAGAGTGCCTTGGGAATCATTGACATTAATGGTGATCTCCCTCGCGCTTGTTAACGGTCTACATCATTGACCGGTAATCAAGTTTTTTCTGCCATGTTCGACATCAGAACATCTAATCACATTGTTAGATTCATACTACATCGGGATTGGTAAGAAGACCTTGGGTTGAGTCATCACTCTGATATGTATTTTTCCCAGGTTGCAAAGGAGTTTCTCTTAAACAATGACATATATATTGTTACATAGATCCACTTTGTATTGGTCGTGGCTATGTATTGTCATCTCATAGATCCACTGTGTATTCTGCGTGGCTACGATCAGTTCATGTCATAAGAGTATAGATCCACAATGTATTTTCAGTGGCTATACCTTTTTATCAATACAATTATGGATCCGCAGTGTATTTTATGGCGGCCATATCTTGCAAGTCTTGATCACCCAAGCATAGG
>ML798745.1:92428-106602 GCA_009831015.1 Picea engelmannii | reverse complement strand
CCCCCCCCCCCCCTTCATTTTCTATCTTAGAAGTGCACTTTTCCCTTCGTTTTTGCTTGATTGTTTGAGCTTAAACTGTAAGAGGGGAAGTGGTATGGCCTCCCCTCTTCTTTGAGCTTGTGGGTAGGTAGGACATAGGCTAGATCTAGCATTTTCCTTTATTTTTGAGTTTTCTTCTATCTTGGCCACAAGGTTTAGAAAGTGTGGGCACCTTCTCAACCTTGACGTGGGATTTTCTTGATTGTTTGTAGATTAGCTTGTAGATTAATTTAATTTTCCTCTTGCTCATCTCTCATTTGTTTTCCCTAATAACTAAGATCTAAGAATACTTAACTTAACTAAATCAAGACAACTTAATAACCTACCTAGTTGGGAGAGGAACACCCCAAAGTGGTAAGGATAACTGCTAATGTTTTACTTTTGATGTGAATGTGATGGATCTAATGGTTTAATGCTCTTAATGCTTATGTTTTAGATCTAATCTCATCATCTTAAGCCCATTGGGCAACACACTTAAGTTTTTCTATTTGGATCTTACTTAGTTTATTTTCAAGCTCTTAATCTCTCTCTTAAGCACAAGTTTTAATATTCATGCTTAATACATATTAAAGTGCTTAACACATAAGTGGTTTATTGGTTCATTGCTCATATCTGTTGGTATCCATGTCTTGGGCTTTGAATGTGTTGAATGGTTAATTTGGCAAACACACTTAATAATTTTCTTCATCTCTTTAAGGCAAGTTGTTCTTGCCATTGATCTATTTTTTCAAAGCAAGCTTCTATTGATGTGCATGTGATAATATTTATTTCTTTCAGCCATCTATTATTTTGATTTACATGTGTTGATTCACTCATTGATTTAAGCTTAAGCAACACACTTTTTGAGCAAGTAACAGTTTCGGCCATCTCATTAATTTGCACTTAAAAGGTACTTTAAAACCTTCTAAACACTCTTTAAATCACCTAAAAGTATACCTAATTGTTATATATACTTAATAGACTACTTTAGGGTACCTTAGACCACCATTTTCACCATCTAAAACGGGTTTGAGGAAAACAATGCAGGGTAGTGGCAGGGGACTGCCCCATGGCGCACCAGGTGTGTGTCCTCTCTAGGAAGTACTCTTACTGTCAAGGCTGACTGGTTCTGCTAGGGTTGACCTCGTTGCCATACTATCTTGAGCATCCAACAGTTATTTGGAAATAGGAAGAGGAAGCTTTGGTGAAAGCTAATAAAAGTTGTAAATCTTAAGAAAAGCCTAACTATTAAACCCTTGACCAAATCTAATAGAATACTTGGGGGAGTTGTTGTCGTCCTAATACACACTTGCAAACGTGAGCAAAGTCCAGCTCACTTAGCGTGTCCTTGAAGGCACAATGCCTAGGTTCACAGTCCACACTGTCACCTTGACTGGAACCTCTTCCTTCTAGGCTTACTCCTAGGGAAGCCAAGGGGGGTAGACCCTAGTTACTAGATTGGATTTAACGTTTAAGGTTCTAGGAGTGGTTTTTAATTTGTTAAAGGATAAGGGGGAAAACTAGCCTAAGATGCTAAGGCAGCAAATGCAAAGTGAAAGTCTATCTATATGACAATAAACCCTTTCCCTAAGTCAACTATGACTAGTGCCTAAGGTTGGGAAAATGGGGTCAACTATGTTTGAGGGTGGTTCAATTACAACAAGTTTACAAGTAAAATAGATTGCAACTACCCCACAAACCCAAGATTACAATTACTTACAAAAGAATAAAAGATGTATAATAATTACACAAGATACAAATACATACAAAGATACAAGAAAATGAAAGTGAGATCAACACATGAGCCAAGCATGCCCCAATAGCAATTACTCTATTGGACCGCTTTCATTGGCAACCATAAAAAACACTCAAGACTCAAGAAGGTGATGCTTCCCCAAGTGGGATACTCAACCCCTTCTTGAATCACACCACAAAAGCAATGAAACAAGATATAACAATGTTCAACTCAATTGCTCAATAAGACATGAAACATTAAAGACATCAACCATGTAGTTGCAATAAAGATAATAAGCAATAAAATTATTACAATGTGTGTTCCTATACATACATCTAATTCCCCCAAACACACAAGATGATCTATGCAACTAAATGGTTAAGGAGTTTCTTAAAAGTTAAGTCAATTTTATTTCCCTCCCCCTAAACTATGTTGGTGCTTTAAACTTCCTCCTCCCTTGGCCAAATGACTGTCAGGTGCTCAAGATAGTAAGGCAACAAGGCCCACCCTAGCTTCTCAGGTCAGCCCTGACAATAAGAGTACTTCCCGGAAAGGATCCCCTTAAGGATCACGGGACGGTCCCCCGCCACTTCCTTCCGTTGTTTTCCTCAAACCCGTTTTAGATGGTGGAGATGGCTGTAAAAAGCTACCTAAGTTGTCTAGAATATTATTATGACCCTCGGGCGGGTCTTTAGGTGTGTTGGGTTGATTTTAAGAGTGTTTTAGGTACTTAAAATTTTACTTTTTAGCCCAAAACCGAAAGTGAAAATGCTCAAAAATGGAGTGCTAATGATGTAAACAATTCAGCCCATAAACATAAGATACATGAATGTAAAGTGTGCTTGGAATGTAAAGCTGAAAATGTAATTGTCTTAGACCATAAGATAAGATAACATGAATGAAAGGAAAGATTACAAGATAACCATCATTGACACATTATTTCATTCATCATCATTAGCATGTAGTTGCAAAAAAGGAAAGGGCAAGAACAACTTGCCACAATGATAGCAAAAATGAGAATTATAGATTAACCATTCATCAACACATATTGTATGTTAAAGCCATGTAAGAAAAGATGTGCTTGAAATGAAAACTTAGCAAATGTGAGAGATCTATATCCTAAAACATGAAAGATCACATGTGTTATATAGAGCAAAACTTAGAAAATAAAAGAGATGAATAACTTAAAGAGGAGATTAATTGTACCACTTAAGCATAACTTAAATCATTCATCCATGAGACATTAGAAGCATGTAAAGGGAAATAACTTGAAAGAGAAAAGCAAGATTATTGTGATGACTATTCTAGAATATTTTTAGACCATAAGAGCATATAATCATCAAAACAAATAAGTTTCCCTTTAGCCTTTCGATTTTGGGGATTACTCTCCCAAGGTGTAGGCAATTTATGATTATCAAACTTAGAAATAGAGATAACCACTCACAATGACCAAGGTGGAGGCAAGCCTACCAATTTTGGCCAAAGAGGGTTTTAGAACAAAGAATCAATGAAATAAACTTAATTGAAATGCAAACCACTCACAATGGCCAAGGTGGAGGCAAGCCTACCAATTTTGGCTAAAGAGGGTTGGAAATAAAAAGGAAAAATGATTACTTATTTGATTAGCCACACAACCTTGCCTTGTGAGCAAGTGGGGCAATAAACAAAGACTGCTTGTAAAGAATGAACTAAATAGGCTGAAATAATAGTAAAAATGAAATATACAAGAAGGAGAAGGAAGAAAATCATTACCCAACTTGTGGAACCTCTTGGGGATGTTGTAGGAGCGGATTTCGGCAGCGTTTCCCCTTGTTCCCGGTAAGATTCTGCACAAAACAGCAAGCAAAAGCTTGCTGGAAATTGCTGCAAAACACAAAGAATGTTAGGAAAATTTTCTGTTCTTACACAGAAAATTTCCACAATAAATCTCCAAGATTAAATGTAAAATTTGTGACCTATCTAAGACAAGTTAGCTACAGAAAATGGTATGAAATGACAACAATATATCAGATCTAAATCAAAAAGGAAAGAGTTTGTGCAAGCTTTGGCTGGAAACTCCTCTAAAGTCTCTTCCAACCAACTCTTGTGAGAAAAATCTGCACACTAAAACAAGATGTGAGTCCAAGATAGCATAATATGATGATATAGAATAGAAAAATGAACTAATTCACAATATTAACTAACCAACATATATAAATCAGCAGCACTAGTGTCTAATGATCTACCCAAACAAACTAATTTGCTCAAGATACTAGCTACAAACCCACAAAATGTAAAGGAACAAAATCACCTCATATGCAATGGACAAATCTAATTACTCTAGATTGATCCAAATCCTCCAAAGCTTTTATTATTGAACCCAAATGGGAGAGCCTTGAAGCAACTAATTGCTCCAATGCTCTCAAGAGAAATGAGTGAAATGTGAGATGGCAAGAGCAAGAAGGGTGAGGCAAAAATTCAGTAGCATAACATTAGCTCAAAGAATGGTCAGGAAAAAGGGTGAGGAGGGGTTCTACTTATACCTCAAGAGGCAAAGTGAGGGCACTTGGATGAAATCCAAGTGTCAAATCTCAAACAAAGAGCACCAATCTAAGGGAGGGGGCGCCCTAGCTAGGGTTTTAGACATGGATCCATCACTTGGATGGATGAGGTGGAGCATGGGGTCCATAAGAGAGTGAGATGTGAGGTTAGTAGGGGCGCACCTCACATGGGAGGGGCCCATACCACATGGCAAAGCCCAAACCAATGGTTTGGGAGGAGAGGGGGCGCGAGGTAGAGAGAGGGGCGCAAGCTAGGAAAAGAGTTGGAGTGTGGGGGTTAGGGAATGGTGGTGTGTAGTTTGAGGAGGGGTGCACCTCACCTAGGAGGGGCCCACAACAAGTATCCAAGGTTAATTCAAAGGTTTGGGATGAGGGGGGATGTTTTTCCCCCTAGGGCGTGAGCTAAGGATGAGGAGGAAAAGGTTAGGGGGTAAGTTTAAGTTGTTAAGTGGTTAGGTTGGGTTGGGTAGGTTAGGAAAGGTCTAACTTTCTCTTTTCCACCTTAACACTTACTCAATAACTCAAAAATTACAAAAATTTGACATTCTGGCAATGTCACTTTAGCAATTAAAATTGTTGTTTTGACTGACTCTGACTCTGAGTGGACAAAGACATAGTAAACTTCATCCGACTGAGTTGAAACTTGGTCTATGGGTGTATGGGGTGTTATTCCATTTCTTTTGAGCACAAATACCCCTATCAAAAACCCCAATACCAATTTTTTACAATATTTTCTCAAAAAAACATTTAATTAATTAAATAATTAAAATTTAATTAATTAGAAAAAACCTATCTAGACTCGACAAAATTCCGCGAAACTTTCTACATTGTCTGACATGGTCATTTACATCATTCCTAAACAATATATACCAAAGGATGATATCATTAGAACGTCGTTCACCACTTTGGAGGAATTATTGCATGTGTGAGGGAAAAACTCATGGGAAATCAACCAGGCTGAAAAGCCCAGTTGACAACCTGAGGATAAAAAACCCTCGGTGAAAAGAACTCTCCCAATGAAAACATCCCAAGGTACCTGACCTAACTATGATCCATGCAGACTTATTACATTATCAACCCACGCAGGGGTGCGGAAATTTTGTTTACAAAATTTTGTGTTGGAGCATCAAATGCCCCGGTAGAACCAATATTGTCTTCAACATATTTGCATATGATGATGCATATCTTCATGGCACATGAGTTGACCCCCTAGATGAATAGGCGGTCAACAGGGCCTAATAACCAAGAGTGTAGATTGTCTCCAATACTCTTCATAATAGTTGTGTTTAATTCTCTCAAACTTTGGAATCTATTGTGAAGTAATGTGTTGATGGTAATCTCGTACAAATGGTGATATGACTCGATGCTCTAATCTCTTATATCCTGCACACATTAAAAATAAGATTGGTTAGTTTTCTTTGTGTAACTTGTAATCTATCATCTTTAAATTGTAAATCGTGTTAGTTGTATATGGTATTCTTTTATTGAGTTATTCTTTCTTGTAAATTTGTAACTTGTAATCTTTGTAAAGAAACACCCTTTAACATAGTTGACCCCTTGCCCAATTTCTAGGCACTAGTCTTAGTTTCCCTAGGGAAAAGGCTTGCTTCTCATGCTAACCCTTGCATCTTTCATGGTTTCCTTAGAATCTTAGGATTAGAATCCCCCCTAACCTTAACAAATTAAAATTAACTCCTAGAACCTAACTCTAAGACACTTAGTAACTAAGGTCTACTCCCTTTGGCTTCCCTAGGAGTGAGCCTAGACAGAAGAGGTTCCGGTCAAAGTGACAGCATGGGATGTGAACCTAGGCATTGTGCCTCCAAGGACACACTGAGTGAGTCGAACTCAACTCATGTTTGCAAGTGTGTATAAGGACGGCAACATCTTTGGCACCATTGTCGGGGATTGAGCTATTCATCCTTGGTTTTTACGACTTAACTTAACTTTTAAGAACTAATTGTAAAATCTTTTAGACCTTAAAAACTCTTTGAACTTGAGATTGGTTAGCTTTGTTTGATTCCTATCTAAGTGGCGACTCCATTGAAAAAATCTTGCAAGTACACTACTAGGAGAAATCCTCGGGGAGTGCTTTACTCTTTTCCTGAGCCTGAACAAGTTTATAGGAGGACAGCAAACCACTTAGCTGCTAGGAGTTTACTTGAAAGTCTTAGGGAGGTAGCACTCAACGATATCCAATACTGGTTCCAAAATAATAATCAACCAACTGTTAATAATCCAATTAATAACACTAATGTACTAATGGCCACCATTTTGAGTCCCTTGAACTTTATAGCTATCCAAGGTGCTCCTCACGATGTTCCCGAGAAAGCCATTGATAAATTGCCTATCTTCCATGGGAATAATGTTGTTAATGCCCGGGCCCACATCTCATGTTTTTGTCGATGTATAGATAAGTATTGTAGAGGCCACGGTAAGGAAGATGTGAAGATGACCTTGTTTGTGTATTCTTTGGAGGGAAATGCTGCTAACTGGTTTGAATGTTTCTCGGCCAATAAATTTAACACCCTCAAATCACTAATTGATGAATTTATAAAGAGATGGGGTGATCAAAAAGAACATCGTTTCAGTTGGGTGCACTCACCACCAGCCATAAGAAAGAAAATGAAACAGTGGTAGAGTTCAATGAAAAGTTTAGTAACTTGGTGAAGAATCTTCATCAAGATGTCAAGCCCCCTGCTGCTGCAATATTAATTTATTATATTAAGGCCTTTGAAGGAGAGATGAGGTATGCCTTGAGGGATAAGGATCCTAAGACTTTGCCGGAAGCATAAGAAATGGCAGTAAGGATTGAAAAGAACATGCTTGAAGCTAGGAAATCCAACATTCTTGGTTTTAACAGAGGTTCCTCTTCAAAAGTTAATGAAGAAAAGAAGAAGAGGGATGAGGGTCAAACATCATCTAATGATGGAATTAAGGAATTGACTGAATTGATTAAGCAGTTAGACATGAAGCATGACAACCAAATTAATGCTTTGCAAAACAGATTGATCACTGTAGAGAGGTGACAAGGAAATAATAGACAACAACATAAGCCAAATGATAAATGGTTAAGGAGACCTCCTCAGAATGATCAACGACCACCTAATCCTTTTGAAACCACCAACTTGGTGGATCATCACCCTATGCCTTATTGTAGACCTTGTGGTGAGTTTCATGGGGAGTCTACCTGCCTTGTCTTCCTTGAAGAATGCAATAATGAATATGAAGACCAAGGAAATGAACAGGTAAACATGTGTAATGACAGGTATTGTGGTAATCACTTTGATTATTTGGATGTTACTGATTATGGGAGCTATGGTAACTTTATTAGTGGAGTTGTTGATAAATCTACAGAAAAGTATGGGCCTAAGCCCACCCCTCTTGAAGTTTCAGAAATGGCTCGTTTTAGAGGCATTACATACCATAGGAAGGAAAACAAAAGTCAAGAAAAAGGTCAAACCAACCCTCCTAAGGTATCTCCTCCTAAGTCTAAGGTGCCATTTAATGCAGATTTGAATATAGACTTAGGTGGATGGTTGAATAGTGTGAAGATGTTGGTGCCAGTATCAGCACTCATTAAGATTCCTTCAAAAAATGAAAAATTGCTTAAAGCCATTGATGAGCCACCTGTGAGTCTTTTTGAAAAACAAGTAGCCTCGGCCTACCAGGATGCACCAGTAATTTTACAGAATTGGGATAGGAAGAATGAGAATAATTTACCTTTCTACCTTTCCTTACTTGTGAACGATAAAGTTTTATGCAATTGCATGCTTGATTCAGGAGCTACTTCAAATGTTATTACTAAGAAGGTGATGGAACAGTTGAACTTAAGAATATCAAGACCTTACAATAACATTTGTGCCTTGGACAGACAAACTATAGAAGTGCATGGATTGATTAAAGGTTTGCAAGTTTACTTAGCAGCTTTTCCGGACATTATGATTGAAATGGATATTGTTGTGATTGATGTGTCGGATGTATGGGGAATGTTATTAAACAGAAAAACAGTTGCAGACTTGGGTGGTAGTCTACAAATGGACTTATCTTATGCTACTATCCCTACCCCTGATGGAAGTACTTTTAAATTGAATAGGGAAGTGTACATGAAGTATCATGTTGAGGTTCCCAAGAAGCCCCAAAATGAATTAAACTGGACTGATCAAGGTCTTGGTAACTATGCCATCTTGTCTAATTCCATTGTGCCTTTGCAAGAAATAGTTGAAGATAGTGATTTAGACAAGGTTTGGTACATGAACTTTGATGGTGCCTTTTCTAGAGCAGGGAAGGGTGCCGGAATTATGCTACAATCTCCAAATGGTGAAATATTGAAGTTTTTTTTTAGATTGGAGTTTGATGCAACTAATAATGTGGTTGAATATGAGGCTTTAATCCTTGGTTTAGAGATTTGCATAGATAAAGGAATCAAGTGTCTAAATATCAAAGGTGATTCAGACTTGGTCATACAATAGTTAAAGAATAAGTTTGCTTGCAAGTCTGAAAGCTTAAAAGGGTATAGGAATGCAATTTGGAACCTAATAGAGGACTTAGATGTTGTAGACTTGATTGCAATTCCTAGAGAACACAATGCGAAAGCTGATGAACTTGGAGTAGCAGCTTCCACACTTCATCTTCCAGACAGCTTAATTGATGAACATATTTCAGTAGAGGTTATTTTCAGGCCCTCCGTTCTGAATAACATGGATCATTGGCAGGTGTTTGATGATGACAAACAAATGGTTAAGTTTTTACTTCACATTCATGAGTTTTCAGACTTAGACATAAGTGTGAAAGAATAAGGTAGTAATTATACAGGAAATGATGATGAGGTAAAGGCACCACCTAGAAAAGTGGTTTCTTTAGAAAGGGAGTTTGATAGGCAGGATGATCACAAGAATAAAAATGAATCAGAGAAAAAAATATGTGATTACCTTGAAGTAAATATTAGAACTCATGAAGAACCCAAGTTGATAAAAGTAGGCAAGACTACCCCTGTAGATGTAATGATCCCAAGCCAAATTTTTCTCTTGGTATCACTAACTACTACTGATTTATTGTTGTGCAGGTGTTTATTGAGTTATTAAGTGCATACAAGATTCATCCAACACATGAAGATCATAACATAATCAAGATATAGGAGCACAAGCAAGATCTGACCTTTTTATTATGCAGAATCAATACAATAGATGACCAATCTGGCATAAACCTCAGATGGCCATACAATCAATAGATATGAGCTACTACAAAATGTTCTGCCGATACAAAAGAAGCCTCCAAAGGATAAATAAGTAATGAATACCAATACCCAACAGATCTGGATGTCAAACCCTCTAGCTGAAGAGTACCATGTTCCAAGTGAAGACTGAAACCCTCAAGAATTCGGCCCTGATGGAAAGGTGCTCCAAATGAGCTCAAACTCATCCCAATGATAGATCAAGGCAATGGGAACCTACTCTAGAAGTTTTGGGCCCAACGTCCAAGTCTAACCCCTCCAACTGATGAGGCTCCTAAGGGAGTTTCACCCTCATGAATAGTTGAAACCCCAATGCAACTCGTCCCTGTAGAAATATAACTCCAAATGGCTTGAAACTCTCCCGGAATGTAGATCGGGCTAAGAGAACCCCGTGGAAGAAGTTTCAGGACCAAATCACCAGCAGATCTCTCTAGATATGAGTTTTTCTGAATCACATGACGTCCCCTATGGCTCCAAGACGTCCCAATATGTAGATAATGATATGAGGATGATAACCCTCCAGAAAAGTCCTCAAATTGATGATCATGCCCCTGCAAACAAAACCCAAGTGTTGGAATGGCCCCAGGCCCTCTGAATAAGCTGGATCGAACCTCCCTCTATATAATGGTGCACCCTTGCTAGAATCACAAGAACAGTATAGCCTACTACCTTCTGAAGCGCTGGATGGAGATGAGTTGAGACTAGAATGGTGTGGAGGAGTCTTTCATCCCCGAGACCAAGCTGTGGAACAAGGTGAGTGGATATTTCACCACTGAGTTGCTCACAAGGGTTTGTACAACAAAACCCCCAAATTGAATGCTCAAGAGCAATAGAAAATGATAATCCAAAACCAGAATGAATAATAGGTGCACCCCAGCCTCTTACTTATACCTTTTTCTTCTAATTCTCTGTTGAGTTAGGTTAACTCCCAGGGTTAATCTTCTATTCTTTTGTTGAGTTATATTTTACCTTTAATCCCTTTTCCTTTCTTAAGTCAACTTAAAAATATAACTTTAGCTTCATTGACTTCCCCCTTCAGTGTAAGACTATGACCTAGTGGGGGTGCCTAGGTCACTGAATCTCCTCATTACCTCTCTAAGAGGTGGGGGACATTACAGTCTCCCTTGCTTGAAATTACTTGTCCTCAAGCAGTTCTAAACCTGCTTCTCTTACCACGTGTTCCTTCTCCCAAGTGGAATCCTCAATGGGTAAATCTTTCCACCTGATCAGGTACTCCTTGATGCTCCAGTTTCTGAACTTCTTCTCTTGGACTTCTAGCACCTCCTCTGGATTCAAGACAAGTTGTACCTCCTCATCCATGGGGGTTAATACCTCAATAGGCCTGATGTGTTGATGGAGGGATTTCTTAAGGCACGAGACATGAAAATGTTGTGAATTATGCTACCCTATGGAAGCTCCAGCTCGTAAGCTATGACCCCTATCCTCCTACTGACTCTGTAGGGTGCAAAGAAATGTGGTTGCAGTTTCTCCACTCTGCTGCTTTTAATGGAACCCTACCTGTATGGTTGCAACCTCAGATAGAATAAATCGCCAACCTCAAAGTCCGGTCAACTCTGTGCTTGTCTGCTTGGACCTTCTGCTGGTTTTGTGCCCTCTGTAGATGATCCTTCAATTCCCTGATAATGTCTTGGCTCTGCTGTATCCAATCCTGTATCATTGGTGCCCTGCTATCTCTAAATGAAATCTCTACAAATGACAAGGGATCATAGCTATACAAAGCTCTGAATGGAGACATGCCAATAGACATATGTTGGGTGGTATTGTAGCAATATTCTCCCAAATGCAACCATCTGGCCCATGCCTTTTGTTTCCCTACCACATAATTTCTGAGATAACCTTCCACCCACTTGTTGACTATCTCTGTCTATCCATCTGTCTGCGAGTGATAGTTGGTTCTAGGGTTCAAGGCCTTACCAACCAATTGGAATAAATCCTACCAGAAAGTACTCATAAATTTGCTATCCCTATCACTGACAATGGTCTTGGGGAGGCCGTGCAAACTAAAAATCTCCCTGAAAAATAGTTCAGCCACTTGTGTTGCGCTGAAGTCAGTAGCTATGGAAAAGAAGTGTGAAAACTTCATTAACCTGTCCACCACTATGAATATGCAGTCCTTTCCTTGCGTCTTTGGTAGCCCGGTGATGAAATCCATGGATATGCTTTCCCATTTGTGCTCTGGAATGGGCAAGGGTTGCAAAAGTCCTGCTGGGTGTGTGTGCTCATCCTTGTTTGCCTGACATGTCGCACACTCTTTGACGTGCCTAATCACATCCTCCTTCATCCCTTTCCAAGAAAATCTTTCTCTCACCTGCATGTACATCTTGTTGATCCCTTGATGTCCCGCCATTGGTGAGTCATGGCATGCCTGCAATACCTTGGCCTTGAAGGCCAACCAAGAAACCAAGAAGATTTGGACTTTGTAGTAGATGAGGTCATTAATAACCTTGAAATATTCATCTTGTACCTGTCCGTCCAGTAGTTGGCACGCAAATTGATCCTCTACATACTCCATCACTAGTTGGTCTTTCCAATCAACTGTTATCCCTATTATGGCAAGGATGGATGGTCTCCTGGATAAGGCATCCGCCACCACATTATTCTTTCCTTTGAAAAACTCAATTACGAAGTCATAGGCATGTATTATGCTTACCCATTTTTGTTGCCTCTCATTCAAGTCCTTATGTTCCAATAAGTATTTGAGATTGTTATGATCTGACTTGACAACAAACCGAGCACCTACCAAGTATTGCCGAAATTTGGCTAGTGCATGCATCATAGCTAGCATTTATTTATCATAAATGTTGTAGAGTAGCTCAGGACCCTGAAGTTTCCGGCTCTCGTAGGCAAGAGGGTGCCTCTTCTGCATCAGTAGGGACCCTATTCCTTCCCTGAATGCATCACACTCCAAGGTAAATGGAAGACTAAAATCTGGAAGAGCTAAGACTGGGCATGTACTCATCACCTTCTTCATCTTGTCCATTGTTTTTTGAGCCTCCTCGTCCCACTTGAATTCTCCCTTCTTAGTCAAATCGGTCAAGGGTGCACATAATTGAGAGAATCCCTTGACAAACTTCCTATAATATGAGCACATTCCCAGAAATCCTCTCAATTCTGTGAGTGTCTTAGGAGTGGGCCATTCCATGATGGCTTCAATTTTCTCCTGATGCACTTGTACCCCTTTTGCTATGATAATGTGTCCAAGATAAAGGACCTCTATCATTGCAAAATCACATTTGGACTCCTTAGCATATAGCGATTGTTCTTCCATAATTGACAAAATCTGGTCCAAATGCCTAAGATGCTCCTCCCATGTCCTGTTGTAGATAAGCAAGTCATCAAAGAATACTAACAGGTGCTTCCTTAGCTGCTTGTTGAATACATGGTTCATACATGACTGGAACGTAGTAGGAGTATTGGTTAACCCAAAGGGCATCACCAGAAACTCATGATGACCATAGTGACATCTAAAAGCTATTTTTGAGATGTCTTCCTCCCTCATCTTTATTTGATGGTAGCCAGAACGAAGGTCAATCTTAGTGAAGTAAACGGCCCCATGCAACTCGTCCAATAGTTCATCAATACTTGGTATTGGGTGCCTGTTTTTGATGGTCTTTTTATTCAAGGCCCTGAAGTCAATGCACATCCTCATAGTGCCATCCTTCTTCTTCACCAACACTACTGAAGAAGCAAAAGGACTACTGTTGGGCCGGATGTGTCCCATGTTCAGAAGTTCCTTGATGGCCTTTTCTATCTCGTCTTTGTACTTCTTGGGATGTCTGTACGGTGTGGTGATCACTGGTTTGGCCCCTTCCTCTAGCTCAATAATGTGCAAATCCCCCTTGGTGGCTAACCAAAACCCATGAATATCAACTTGCTAAGTTACCCAATCAATCACCCCAACAATGGTCAAGTGGATTAGTGTAAGATCCAAGCAGTCATCAGAAATGAAAAAAACCTAATGCATATATAAGAAGGTTATAACAATCAAATATGACACATACCATGATACCTGGGACCAATTACCTCATGGAGGAAGAGTCCTCTCTGATGCAGGCCCAGGCCAGTGGTGATGGAAACTGCTACTACTGACAAGACAAATCTGATGAAGAAGAAGAAAGATGGGCCCTCCAGGGCCATGCTCAAGTCAATCCCGCTCTCGGTACTCCATGTCTAGGACCATGTGGGCCTCTAGACATGATCTCCTATTTATCCCTAGATATCGGGGATAACATCTGGCTCCAACTCGGGGACATGTGCTAACTGTAGAGCGCATGAGAACCTCAGCAATCTCTGGCGTAGATCTGTATACCTCCTCACACTTGAAAAGAAAGCATCAGCAACAAAAGGTGGGGTGGTATTGCCACCCCGCAAAATGGTATGTGCATGCAAGGCAATCATAAAAGCAAATAAAAAGTAAAGACTTACCTGTACTTACCTGTTGGCTGTAGGTTGGTGTAATCAAACAACCAATGAAGCCAATCCAATAACGCTCCTTGATACCTACCTTTGTGCTTCATCATAAACCAAAATAGTGACAAATCAAGCACAAAAATGTCATGAGTTAGAACATATATCACATCATCAGGAATCTCAAAGTCTAACTCATGGAGGCGGGTGGGAGGGACAA
>ML798745.1:28341-41268 GCA_009831015.1 Picea engelmannii | reverse complement strand
ATCCAAATTATTTTTAAGTCAAACCAAAATCTAAAATTTTGCAGCTAAAAGACTTAACAATGAGTTGAGGAAACTATCAATAGCCATGCTATCCACCGTAAAACCCAACCAAAATGATGGTGCTATTTTGGGAGTTAACACTTAACATGGCCTCATTGTTGAGACCCATTCTTTATTTTCCCCATAGTGATGTTTAGGGGGGGTATTGGAGTTACTTCACACACACCTAGGATTTATTTTTCCTAAGGTTTTTCCTTGTTTATTAGTCATAATTAGTCATTATCCAGTCTCCTATATTTTAGGGGAGAATATTCCACCTGGAGAATATTCTCTTTCAGTTGACACTTCAGTTTGACTAGTTGAGTTGAGTTTAGATGTTGCATTGGTTTTATCACCATGAAACATTGGGATCATCACCATGCTAATTCAACCTTACCTTGGGATCATCACCAAACTGGCACATTACCCTTGATTCCCTGATTTAACTCCTCACTACTCTTTGTTCAGTCAGTTAACTGAAGACTAGTTGACTAGTTAACTCAACTAGGTGGCAGTTCACTCTCATAACTGCCTGAGAGACTAGACAAGGTAGCATTTCACTCCCGTAATTGTTGGTGTGTGTCCAGATCACTCTAGACCACAACTATGGTGCATTGGTTCTCCTCCAGTGCGCACTCATTGAGTTATACAGAGTATATCATGTGTAAATTATTCATTATTCACAACGATTAATGAGAATTCTTTCATTCTTTCTCTCCTTCTTCTTTGTCCAATTCTCTCTGCAATTGTGTGTATTATTGTTTAGCTAGATATATTATGTGCAAGTTCAACACATTTACAGAGACAATGTCAATTTGCATTTTTTCATATCTCTTGCTATTCTGATACCAAGGATTTTCTTTGCAGCACCCAAATACTTCATCGCAAATCAATTAGCTAATTTCTTCTTGAGCACATTTATATCCTAGATATTAGACTCTGCAAAAAGCATGTCATATACATACAATAGAAAGATAATATGGCTTCCATTTTCTATCCTTTTAAAATAAACAAAGTAATCAGAATGACATCTACTATAACCTTGTTACGTCATAAACCTGTCAAAATTCAAATACCACTGCCTTGGATCTTGCTTTAGGCCATACAATATCTTATTCACCCTGCATACCAAATTATCCTTTCCTTTGACCTCATACCCCTATGGTTGTTGCATATAAATCTCTTCCTCCAAATCCCCATGTAAAAATAGTTAGATATAAATAACGAGATCCACCAAGAGATGATACCTGAGCTAGTCCCTATACATTTGCATGCACAAGCTCTAACCTTTCACTCTTATTTTCCTTTCTGACTCTGAGAAATATGGCTCTCTTATGTTTTTCATAAACACAATGCTCACAGAAATCCAAATCAATTTGTTTAAGATCTGGAAACAAATTTTTTTTTTGAAGTATTTGCATCCCCTTCTCACTCATGTGTGCAAGCATATGATTCCATAGTGTTGTATCCACTCTTGTAGAAGCTAAATAGATATAAGAGTCAGTATTACCAGTACATAAATACAATGTACCTACCTTCTCTCCTTTTTCTATGACCAATGATCCTTTGGTGACCTTCCACACCTTATCTGTAAATATGGATATACAACCTTTACTTGCCAACTGCCCTATTGAAATTATATTTTTCCTTGGATTTGGAACATGTCTTACCTCTTTCAACAACCATTGGTTTCAATTCCTTTGCTTTATTTTTACCTTTCCCATTCCAACAATTTTTCATGATGCATCATCACCCAAATGAACCTGTCCAAAATCACCTTGAACATAATCTAGAAAATGTTTCCTATGGGGTGTGGCATGAAATGAAGCCCCTGAATCTACTACCCAAGACTCATAAATATTATTTATAGAAAGAATCAAAGCATCTTGTAACACATCACCTGTTACATTTTCTTCCTGATTTTTCTCTTGTTTTCCATCTCTTTGTTTCTTTGGATCTCTGCAGTCTTTCTTCAGATTTCCTTTCTTTCCACAATTCCAACACTCTATTTTTCCAAGTCTGGATTTGGATCTACCTTTCCTAGAATTCTCGCGGTTCCCTGAGCCCCTTCCTCTATCCTTTTGTCTTCATTTGTTCTCCATGTTTAACGCATTACCTGATGTCTCACCTGTGCTTTTTTGTCGCATTTCCTCACTAAGGATAACACCAACAACATCATCAAATTTTAAAGTGTTTGAACCAGAGACAGAGTTACTTACAACCATGACCAATCCATTCCATCTTTATGGCAATGACCACAAGATTAGAAGAGCCCTGACCTCATCATCAAAGTCCACTTTTACAGAACTTAGTTGATTAGTAACCGTATTAAATTCATTTAAATGATCTGCAACAGACCCACCTTTTGACATTTTCATATTAAATAATCTCTTCATTAGAAATACCTTATTGGACATCGAGGGTTTTTCATACAGTTTAGCCAATGCATATATTAGCTCCTTCATTTCCTTTTCTTTCTAAATATTGAAAACCAATGACGCTACCAGGCTCAACTGTATCGTTCCTAGTGCTTTTCTATCAAGAACCTCCCATTCTTCGTCCTTTATGGTCGTCAGATTCTTTGCTATTCCACCCAATGGTATGAATAGATCCTTCTGATATAAATAATCTTCCATCGACCCTAAACTTTCCATCTTCCGCCATTTCTCCCACTCGAACCAGGAACCCTCTTTTCTTGCAAGTTACCTTTCGCTATGATACTAGTTGTTAGAAAAACAGGATCGTGGAGAAATAAAATAAAATAAATGCAGAAATAAAACACAAAAGATACACAATACAATAGAGACACAGTTATACGTGGTTCACCCAGTGTGGGCTACGTCCACCAAAGAAATTCTCAAGTCCTTCCTTTATTGTTATCCAGCAAATGAAGGGATACAACCTACAACACACCTGTTGTAACTTCGTCTTCTTTCTCTCACAGTCTCCTCACTCAGAATACAATATTCACAATGATACATAGTCGCAATACATTTCCCTCATAAAAATAGGGTTTCCTTCTAGGGAACAAAACCCAACATAACTTATACTGTCAGATCTGTGACCTTATAATGAACAATCCATATTTACTATCAAATTACAATATACATTTACAAGGAAATATTTACTTCGAGGGCTTTGCCCCTGAACCCCCGCTTTCCCCCGGACCCCATAAGAGGGGCAAGCCCCCCCTACACTCCCCCACGTGGAGGAGTGTACATTCTTCCAAGGTGTAAAGTCTTGATGGGGTATAAACATGGCTGAAAACAAAGGCCTTGGAATCACGAAGATAATCAGGCTCCACAACCAACAACACCAACTCCCTTGTTTCAAGGCACCAACCCTGGGAAGCACCAACTCCCTTATTTTACGGTACCGACCCTAGGAAGAACCAACTCCCTTATTTTAGGGAACCAACTCGAGGAAGCACCAACTTCTTTTCTCTAAACTTTAATTAGAAAAGGATATTAATCCTTCCTTGCTCCTCCCTTCCACTCTCACTTCATAAGTGTCTTTGTTTTTCTTCCTTGGACTCTGCTCTTGCTTTTAATCTTCTGATGTAGACCACAAAGACACTACCTTTCTGGTTATATAGTATTCCAATAGGTAGGAAATTGAACCATTGTGTCTTTTTAATAATGAACCATTGCACCTCTTCAATTAATTAACGCAAATGGTAACTTTTTGTTTATTAATTGATTTTCAAACACCAAATTAGACAGTGATTTTCGTACGAATATTCTAGGGCGATGAAAACAAATTTTAAAATTCTACAGCGTTGGTTTTGCGCATAACATGCCCAATTAGTATAAATGCAAGCATTTTCCCCATAAAATGTGCGAGGTGGACAATATGGGAAGTTCTTTGAAGGCCACTTGATCATATTTATTGTTGTGATCGCCTTCTAAACTTGCCAAATGGAGCATCCACTTCAACAACATAGATTTGGTCACAGATCCACATGATCGATAGCCATGACTGAGAGCTATGTCCGTGGTTCTTATCTTCTTAAGCACCTATTCTTCATGTGATTACTCCATGTAACCCAACGTTGTGACCAGAAGATAACAATGGTGCTTAATCTCTAAGTTCCTTACACACTGGCTCTTCATCGCCCATGTGATCATAACCTGTAACCAGGGGCTAGAACCAAGTCCTCCGGACTTTGGCCTTCAGGCTATTCTCCCTTTACAATCTTTCAAATCTCCTAGATTTTGACCTACCAAAGTGGTCATAAAGTAATGTTGACTGCTTACTGTCGGTTGACAATTCCCCCTCACGTTATCCTTCCATTGGCTTAATCCAATGGCTATGACTTAATCAAGTGTTGATATGAACAACATTTATTTATTTTGGGACTCCAGGATATTACAACTCTGAGGTCATTCAAATACCCCAGATTTATAACTCTGAAGTGCTTATGCCATCCTTCCACTACTTGATCTAACGGCTCGCATTACTCTCGAATTTTTCCCAAGATCTAACGGTTGGTGGGATTTCGGGGCTTCAACACTCCATGACTTCGGGAATTTTTGGCTTACCCTATCCTTCCACTATACTCAATTGGACAGTCGATAATTCATATGAAGTTCCTCCTTGATCCTACGATTGGCGGGATTTCGTGACTTCACAATTTCATGCCTTTCCTTGTCTCCAATAATCATCGAAGTAGTGAAGTTCTAGAGTCACGAATATTTCAATCTCTTGCTTGGATTTGATCAATGATTGGCGATCATTTCAATCTGAAGGTTGGGACTTAATCTCTCCCAACCTTTGGCTTCACCTCTGTTAGCGCTGGAAGTCACTCCCGGATTGCTTGCAGAAGCAGACCCCAACACCCATCAGTTTTTATGTCACGGTTTGATAGATGGGTGATCAAATGGGTAGAGACTCGAACAGGTATCGCTTCAAAATAGGAACTGTATCTGATAACGAGGAACAAAGGAGGTCCTGACCCAACTTCAGTCAGGGAGTTGATTTAAAGATGGGCAGGCAGAAGACTTGGGAGAAGAATGAACAAACTATCTCAGGCAACAGGCCTTTCGGTAGCTCGTAGAGGAAAAACTCTGAATACAAGATCCGATTGGTTCAGGGCTTCAAGAAACTGAAAGAGAGACTTGACTGGATCCTCCAATTCCAAGTCGTTCAGTGCTAAGAAGTTCACAGAGACTGTTTAGAACAACACAACTGTTACAGTGATCCAACATACATCATCCTATAACAGTCACAACTCGACTGGATCCTCCAATTCTGAGTTGCTCTAATACAGTATATACAAAGACGTGAAAGAAACTGACATTCATCAGGCAAGAAGTCTCAAGAGTCCAGAAATAACCAGAACACAATTCTTCATTAAAGTTTTTACAACTGGGAGTCTTGCTCAACCATCGATGCTTACAAAAATGGTGAAAACGCCTACATATACTTCAAACAACAACAGCAGCAAAAACAAGACACTGCATTAAAAACATTGCGTCTACATGTCTTCTGACAGTCTGCCCATGCAGACTCGGGATGATCGTGCACCTTTGACAAATGCCATCTTAACTTCTCGAGGCTCCAGCAAGGGCAGTATTTGATTCATTAAGTGTCGAGCTATCGCGTGTAGACTTCGGCTAGTCGAGAACTCAGGCATGGCTCTTTCGGAAAAAGGGGATACAGGACCCTCTCGAGAAGACTGCCTGCCAGACCCGCCATACTTTGCAATTAATGAGTGAGGCGAGGTTTCAACCACCCTCTCTCTTCTTCATTTATACCCAACAGGTACCAGGATTTAGATCACGTCGAATCAGCGCCTGGAGAACACAGTGCCCCCCCTCTAAAACTCAATTCGGCGCTTTGGGACCTGAGTGGCCAAATGATAAACATTAGCGCCCCTCCTCTAGGCTTGTTCCTTTACGACCAGGTGCCAAAACCACGGGCCTGATTCTGGGCGCTATCGGCATTTCGGGGTTCAGAGTTTCGAGATGTGAAATGACGAGGATGGATCTGCTTCGTGGATGGATCTCGGCTGCCGACAGCAAAACCTTGCCCGCTCGCTTGACTCGTAACTGGAAAAGAGATCCTTCTGCTGCTACGCTTGGGTGTTTCCCATTCATCCTGCAGACCGGGGTACCCTAGGCCCAAGACAAGAAATATCGCTAACATTAGGCTCCATGGGAGGTAGAGTCATCCCTGTGATGCTCTAAGAACTCATTCCGCAACTTCAGTGCCTTGCTGCTGGGCTATGGAGTCAGGCTCAAAACATCCTGCTGCTGAAGATACAAGCCGAAAAAATAAAATCAACAAAATAAAGATACATACTCAAAGGAGCTAATTTATATACAATCCTAAACTAATAAAACACTTTACATGGGGCTAGGTGAAAGCAGATTTCCACCATAGCCATTCAAGCAGCTTCCTGGATAGAAGCTCCTTTATGTCAATGATCATCAACAGATGGTGTAACCGTGACAGCAGAACAGTTACACTCTTTAACTCCTCCTTACAGGCTGGAGTTGAGATGAAATAGGGTGGCTCCAAGGCATAGGGGAAATGCCACTCCATGTACTTGCTGACAGGGTCATAGAATGAGTGGCGAATTTCGGAGAATTGGCGACAGGCAGCCTCCTCTACTACACAGTTGCTCACATGTGACTGGATATCTTTGATAAGCAAAGGTGAGTGAACAACTGATGTAGGCTCACTGATCGCAGGCAGTGGTTGCTTGCTGACTGGCTCAGGAATGAAATATGTGCTCAGCTGCTCTTTTGGTTCATCCTCATCTTCTCCGTGCACTCCCCCATCTTGTAAAAAGGGAACGGCCTCTCGATCCTTCCTTTCAATCCCAAATGTAAATACATCATGGGAAATATCATGAAGGAAGAAAGAACAATCCTCTTCCACAATGGATTCTTCGTTTAATTCTGAGACAGCAGGCTCATCGGGGGAAGATGCTAACGCATCTAAGAAATCTTCAATAATCTCTTCAAAAGAGATACTTAAATCATCTGCCTCGAAGACTGGAAAATCCTCTTCGCTGTCTTCAGATTCCAATTTTGTACACTGGGGAGTGGGGAATATCGCCTGCTCCACTAGTTCACTCAGGTCATCTTTTTCCTCCCAGGCTGGAAAATCCTCTACACATTCTTCATATTTCAACCCTTCTAATTGGGCAGAGAGATATTTCACCTGCCCCATCATCTCACTCAGAGAATCCTCTCCCCCCCTGGGATATTCATCACTTTCATAACCCTCCTCTGATGCAGACGAATGGGGAGGAGAAAGGAATGATTTCTGATCCAGGTCGTCAAAATCATCCTCACAGCCTATGTCCGAAACAGCTTTATCCGGTATAGAGTTGTGGTATCCCTCACTACAGTTATGACAAACTAACATAGAGGGATAAAACTCTTGACAATAGGCAGTGAAGGCTGCATGGAAATCACTGAGTGAAGAAATGCTAGCAGGGGGTAAAGAATGATACCATTTACGTGCATCCCCTGCTAACGAGAACATGAACATTTTCAGTAATACATCCTCATGATGTATCTCCCACTGATGCATGAGTTCATGAAACTCACTGAGGTGTTGAGCAGGGTTTTCCTCTTCACATTTTCCAAATATGGGCAAATAATCGCCCCACTCATCCAGAGAGGGGACAACATTAGGAAAACCAGGAATAGCAGAAAAATTAAAAGGAGCAAACCTGCGAGCAAGGATTTTCTCCATATCGAACCAGTGGAGTCGCCAATCGATCCTTGAACCATGGAGTCGCCAGGTGAAAGATGTGCAGCTTCGAATGTGTCTGGTCCTTGTTCACCATCAAAGGCCAGATCCTAACGTTGTTGTTTCCCCAGGAAGCTTCTCAGGCTGAGAAAGCAGCTGCTGAAACCTTCTTGAGAAAGCTCCTTAGGGTCAGCTTTCAAGTGTGCTAATAGTAGCCACAGCTGAAACAGTGATTTGGAAACAATGGAGTCGCCACAGTGGAGTCGCCAAGTGCACAGTAGCAATCTTTAAGGGCTCTGATGTCTGATGCACCTTCAGAATCAGGGGCTTAATGTCGTTCTGCCCAGGGAAAATCTTCAACTTCGTCCCCGGCAACGGTGCCAGAAATGTTAGCGCTAGAAGTCGCTCCCGGATTTCTTGCAGAAGCAGAGCCCAACGCCCATCAGTTTTTATGTCACGGTTTGATAGATGGGTGATCAAATGGGTAGAGACTCGAATAGGTATCACTTCAAAATAGGAACTGTATCTGATAACGAGGAACAAAGGAGGTCTTGACCCAACTTCAGTCAGGGAGTTGATTTAAAGATGGGCAGGAGGAAGACTTGGGAGAAGAATGAACAAACTATATCAGGCAACAGGCCTTTCGGTAGCTCGTAGAGGAAAAACTCTGAATACAAGATCCGCTTGGTTCAGGGCTTCAAGAAACTGAAAGGGAGACTTGGCTGGATCCTCCAATTCCAAGTCGTTCAGTGCTAAGAAGTTCATAAAGACTGTTTATAACAACACAACTGTTACAGTGATCCAACATACATCATCCTATAACAGTCACAACTCGACTAGATCCTCCAATTTCGAGCTGCTCTAATACAGTATATACAAAGACATGAAAGAAACTGACATTCATCAGGAAAGAAGTCTCAAGAGTCCAGAAATAACCAGAACACAATTCTTCATTAAAGTTTTTACAACTGGGAGTCTTTCTCAACCATCGATGCTTACAAAAATGGCGAAAACGCCTACATATACTTCAAACAACAACAGCAGCAAAAAAAAGACGTTGCATTAAAAACATTTCATCTACATGTCTTCTGACAGTCTGCCCATGTAGACTCAGGATGATCGTGCGCCTTTGACAGACGCCATCTTAACTGCTCGAGGCTCCAGCAAGGGGAGTAGCTGATTCATTAAGTGTCAAGCTATCGCGTGCAGACTTCGGCTAGTTGAGAACTCGGGCATGGCTCTTTCGGAAAAAGGCAATACAGGACCCTCTCGAGCAGACCGCCTGCCAGACCCGCCATACTTTGCAATTAATGAGTGAGGCGAGGTTTCAACCACCCTCTCTCTTCTTCATTTATTCCCAACAGGTACCGGGATTTAGATCACGTCGAATCAGCGCCTGGAGAACACAGTGCCCCCCCTCTAAAACTCAATTCGGTGCTTTGGGACCCGAGTGGCCAAATGATAAACATTAGCGCCCCTCCTCTAGGCTTGTTCCTTTACGACCAGAAGCCAAAACCACGGGCCCGATTATGGGCGCTATCAGAATTTCGGGGTTTGGAGTTTCGAGATGTGAAATGATGAGGGACTTTTACGCCTTGAACTCTCGAATGTCGATATGTCGATGTGACCAGATCTTGCGCCACTCATCAATGGATAGGACGACCCAGACTTAGCTTTAAAATATAGGCGCTTTCTCTTACGCTATATATCGGGTAACTTAGCAGCCCCGAAATCTCGATGATCGTTGATCTGCTTCGTGGATGGATCTCGGCTGCCGATAGAAAAACCTTGCCCACTCGCTTGAATCGTAACCGGAAAAGAGATCCTTCTGCTACTACGCTTGGGTGTTTCTCATTCATCCTGCAGACCGGGGTACCCTAGGCCCAAGACAATAAATATCGCTAACAACCTCTATCTAACGATCCTTGTTATACCTGAAACTTCTCAACTAGATCTGACAGCTCTTGCTTATACCCGAAATTTCTCAACTAGATATGACAATTTTTGCTTACATGGCTTTTGATCTAACAATATAGAACTCCTTTATTCAATGGTTGTGATTTCTCCCGAAATTCAAAAAGGAACGATCATGATTCTATGATCCTTTACAAAGGATCTTTGTCTACACAACGCTCTGGCTTCTGTGCGATCTTTGGAACACTATATCTCCTGAGATTTTAGGATCTCATGCTATATCTTCCATGCAACCGAATAAGCTACCTCTCCTAATATTTTCCTTTGACCTTTCCAAAGGTCTTAACGTTACACGCTCTGATTCCGTGCAACCTAAAATGCTATCTCTCCTGAGCTTTAGGATCTCAAAGACATATTCTTTCTTAATGACAATACCATATTGATTTTCTTGACATCAATGCCAACACCATAATACCACGTCCAACATTGATTATATTGGTCTTCTTTGACATCAATGCCAACACCATAACACCATGTCCAACAATTTCTTGGTGGTGGTTGTATCCTAGATCCACCCAAAATTTGAATAAGGGGATCTTAGGCACACCCTAAGTGTTGGATAATGTTGTCACTGACGCCAATGGTTTGATTGATTGATGTCAAGTGATTGATTGATGTCAAAGGATTGCTTGATTGATGATTGATGTAATATAATATGTATTTTCCTTGATGAGAATGCATAGATGAAGATGGATCAATGAGTTGTCATTGATATGATGAAGATGGATCAATGAGTTGTTATTGATACATAATGAAGATGGATCGTTGTGGTTTCATTGGTATATGATGAATTATTGGAAAAATTTATAGATGACTCATTATTGTCTTATCATGATTGATAAGGTGCACAAATGGATGAACTCCAAAGTGGTCCCCTTATGGTGAAAGCCCTCACAGGAAGACGCTTTGCGGATTGAGTTATCCTAGAAGAATGGTTGGAGGACCCTTGCTCTTCTTATTTTCTTATCATGATTGATAAGGTGCACAAATGGATGAACTCCAAAGTGGTCCCCTTATGGTGAAAGCCCTCACGGGAAGATGCTTTACGGATTTAGTTATCCTAGAAGAATGGTTGGAGGACCCATGCTTGTATGTGGAATAATGAGATGAAGATAAAGGAAATTGTTGGTGAAACTATCCTAGATGGATAGTGCTTGTCATGTCATTTTCAGTGGTATGTGGAATTTCACATAACTCCTCATGGTTTGAGAGTTATGGCCTTACGAAGATGAAGGACCCCCACATGAAGGCTTGAAGCCCCCAAGGTCAAAGAAGTCAAAGTGACCTAAAAGAAGAAATCATTATTTAAATGATAAAGTAAAGTGAAAAAGTCAAGGTGGATTATTTAAATAATAAAGAGAAGTGAAAAAATCAATAAGGAATATTTAAATGATAAAGTATTGGAGAACCTTCTATTTATGGAAAGTGGTTAACCCTAAAAATAAGGAAAATAGGTTATGTGACCTAAAAATGGGTTAAGTGACCTAAAAGAAGAAATCATTATTTAAATTATAAAGTAAGGTGACAAAGTCAATGTGGATTATTTAAATAATAAATAGAAGTGAAAAAAATCAAGAAATGATAAAGTAAGATGAGAAAATCCAGAAGGAATATTTAAATGATAAAATATTGGAGAAATTTCTATTTATGGAAAGTGGTTAACCCTAAAATAAGGAAAATAGGTTAAGTGACCTAGAAATGTGTTAAGTGACCTAAAAATGGGTTAAGTGACCTAGATGATGAAAGTATAAATAAGATAGCAGTGGTCTCTTGTAGATCATCCTTTTTGTGGATCAATGGAGAGCTTCTTGTGAGAATATCTTTTGGAGTATTAATGGAGAGCTTCTTGTGAGAACTTCTTGAGCATTTTTGGTGTGGAACACTTGATAATATTGAAGATATATATGTGTCTAAGGTAACCAAGGACATCTAAGCCGAAATTCTAAGGAAAGGTGAAGAAAAGAAGGCCGAAATGCAAGGAAGGATAAATTATTTTGATGGTGCTTTCTAAGGTATGTTATTTACAGGTCATCTCACCATTTTCGCTATAACGTTTTTTCTATAATGATTCATACCATGGGATTGATATGACATTGAGGAAACATATCCAAGTATATGTGGTAAAATATTCATCTTGTGGGTCGTTGTATTTTTGGAGATACACTCCATGGAAAATAGGGTTTGTGGCTAGTCCTCAAACTAGTCTAAACCAAGTGTTTCGGGTAAAAACGTCATAACTTATTCATAACAGGTCCAAATTTAGTGAGACCAATTTTTTTGGTTATATTACAGTCTGTATTATGTTTTGTAATAGTTTCATATCTATTCAACAACTATTTCATGCGGGGCATTCTCTATAAGGTCGCTCTCTAGAATAAGCTAGAATTCAGCAGGGTATGCCATTTTTGCTATAACTCCTTTTTTGAGAGGTTCCAAGTAGTGACACTTGGAGGAATTGCATAAAACACAC
This sequence comes from Picea engelmannii, assembly GCA_009831015.1. NCBI lineage: Eukaryota > Viridiplantae > Streptophyta > Pinopsida > Pinales > Pinaceae > Picea > Picea engelmannii. Next base: position 29,078 of record ML798745.1, on the reverse strand, counting down.
TGAAGAATATTGTGTATCAGTTTTAGATCTTTATACATTACAAGTACAAAGTTATGATTACTTCAATTTAGGGTTGTTGACTAATCCAAAACTAGGCATGTGAGACTAAAGAAAAGTTTGATGAAAATGCTAGTCTCTTGTTGTTAAAGTTAAGGAAGGTTTGCAAGAATGTGATCATATACACCAGGTCTATTACAGATCTACAAATCAGATTTTGATTATGAAATTGATGAAAGCTTTTAGTTGAGGTACATGTTGAGTACATGGTTGAGACAAGTAGTTGATGAGTTGGCACATACATGAGCTGTATAGTTGATGATGTTGGTACATATGGATGAGTCATTTTTTATGATTAGTTGACACATTATTGGTATATACTTGGTACATGGTTGGATGCACTTGTTTATGGTACATGTTGATTACAGGTTGTTTGGCACAGGTTGGTGCATGGTTGATGCACTTGTTTACGTTGACAGATTGATATATGTTGAGGATTGTTGCCTCATCTCAGTTGGTGCTGAGAATGTAAGTTGAGTCTTGCATATAGAGCTGGTGCTCTTGTAGAGTTTTACTCTATTCATTTGTTGTTGAAAAACCCCTAGATTGAAGTCCATAATAAAAAGAAAAATTGTACATACATCTTGTGTTCTTTGTGTTCCTTGTGGAGATGATTTTTTGATGATATGTTGCTGATATATGTTGCTAATATGTATTCACATCTAACTAATTATAAATGA
>ML798745.1:14088-24128 GCA_009831015.1 Picea engelmannii | reverse complement strand
AAATAAGGAAAATAGGTTAAGTGACCTAAAAGAAGAAATCATTATTTAAATGATAAAGTAAGGTGACAAAGTCAAGGTGGATTATTTAAATAATAAAGAGAAGTGAAAAAAATCAAGAAATGATAAAGTAAGATGAGAAAATCCAGAAGGAATATTTAAATGATAAAATATTTGAGAAATTTTTATTTATGGAAAGTGGTTAACCCTAAAATAAGGAAAATAGGTTAAGTGACCTAGAAATGTGTTAAGTGACCTAAAAATGGGTTAAGTGACCTAGATGATGAAAGTATAAATAAGATAGCAATGGTCTCTTGTAGATCATCCTTTTAGTGGATCAATGGAGAGCTTCTTTTGAGAATATCTTTTGGAGTATTGATGGAGAGCTTCTTGAGCATTTTTGGTGTGGAACACTTGAGAATATTGAATATATATCTGTGTCTGAGGTAACCAAGGACATCTAAGCCTAAATTCTGAGGAAAGGTGAAGAAAAGAAGGCTGAAATGAAAGGAAGGATAAATTCTTTTGATGGTGCTTTCTAAGGTATGTTATTTACAGGTCATCTCACCATTTTCGCTATAACTGTTTTTCTATAATGATTCGGACTGTGGGATTGATATGACATTGAGGAAACATATCCAAGTATATGTGGTAAAAAATTCATCTTGTGGGTCGTTGTGGTTTTGGAGATACACTCCGTGGAAAATAGGGTTTGTGGTTAGTCCTGAAACTAGTCTAAAACAGGTGTTTCGGGTAAAAACGTCATAACTTATTCATAACAGATCCAAATTCAATGAGACAAATTGTGTTGGTTATATTATAGTCTTTAGTATGTTGTGTAACAGGTTTATATATAGTCAACAAATATTCCATGTGGGGCACTCTCTACAAGGTCGCTCTCTAGAATAAGATAGAATTCAGCAAGGTATGCCATTTTTGCTATAACTCCTTTTCTGATAGGTTCCAAGTAGTGACACTTGGAGGAATTGCATAAAACACACTGAAGAACATTGTATATCAGTTTCAGATCTTTATACATTACAAGTACAAAGTTATGATTACTTCAAGTTAGGGTTGTTGACTAATCCAAAACTAGGCATGTGGGACTAAAGAAAAGTTTGATGAAAATGTTAGTCTCTTGTTGTTAAAGTTAAGGAAGGTTTGCAGGAATGTGATCATATACACCAGGTCTATTACAGAGCTGCAAATCAGATTTGGATGATAAAATTTATGAGGGCTTTTGGTTAAGGTACATGTTGAGTACATAGTTGAGACAAGTAGTTGATGAGTTTGCACATACATGAGGTGTATAGTTGATGATGTTGGTACATATTGATGAGTCATTGTTGATGATTAGTTGACACATTATTGGTATATACTTGGCACATGGTTGGATGCACTTATTTATGGTACATGTTGATTACAGGTTGTTTGGCACAGGTTGGTGCATGGTTGATGCACTTGTTTATGTTGATAGATTGATATATGTTGAGGATTGTTGTCTCATCTCAGTTGGTGATAAGAATGTAAGTTGAGTCTTGCATATAGAGTTGGTGCTCTTGTAGAGTTGTACTCTATTCAGTTGTTGCTAAAAAACCCCCGGATTGAAGTCCATAATAAAAAGAAAAATTGTACATACATCTTGTGTTCTTTGTGTTCCTTGTGGAGATGATTTGTTGATGATATGTTGATGATATGTATTCACATCTAACTGATTATAAATGACAACAATGAGTAATGAGCAAATGTTGAATGTTAACTAAGGAGTTTTTGTGTAAGAGGGAAGTTTTGGGGAAAAGATCCCTACACTCATTCACCCCCCTCTCTAAGTGTGGTAGGTGTGTCCAACACTAAGTACATTTGTGATGATGCATACATTTTAGGATTCTTGATGTTGCTATGTTTTTTGTCTAGTTTTTAGGCTTAAAACACAATTGTAATTTTCCAATACACATAGAGTACAAGGAAACCCCTACAATTGAAGGAAAATTAATACAAATTAAACATGTGTAATCAAACTCCTACAAAGTATCTCCAATCCTTTAGGTTGTCGACCACATCAACATTCCACTCCAATCTACATCACCATTAATTATAGTTTACATCAATTTAACTTCAAAATCAATATCAATTTTGAGAAATATACTTGCAATAGTTCCTTTTGTAAGTGTGAAATCAAACTTAAGTTGATATGCATAGTAATTGTTGGGTGCATCCTCGATTGAACCTGACACCCATGACCTAATTGAGTTATTATAATTCCGAGTCTACATTGAATTGGTTCAGTGATTGAATTGTATACAAGGTGGAGTTGCAAGAATATGTTTCAGTTTTCGAATCAATTGTAATCTGGACCTACCTGCATAAGGAGGCGTCATTCATTTTTTTCAAATAAAGCGAAGTCTCGAATTATTAGAGTTATTGAATACTCTAATAATCACTATTGAAGACAACACAATCTCCACGAACAAAGATACTTTGAAATCAATGCTAACTTGTCTACAAGTGACACAAACTAAAGTTAGATTTCTTCAAACTCAATCACAACTCTAAACTTGTGACACAATTTACTTCTAGAAAATTTGTAATCATTATGACGAACTGTAAAAACCTACATATTAAGAGTGATGATTTTATTAAAGAAACTTCATACATGAAAAATTTGATTTCTTTTAACATTCATATCAAAAGCATTACTTAGAAAGTGTATAATCCCAAAAATAAAATGAAATTGGTTAAAAGATTCATTTATTTCAAATACCAAATAAATAGATATTATTATTTTTATTAAAAAAGAAAATTTAAAATTGATATTAAAATTGAAAAAAATATATATATATATGTATATATGATGAACTTTATATCCCAATTATTTATTTTCTCAAAAATTTTAATTAAATTAATATTATTTTGTATTTAATAAAATTAATGTTATACATATTTCTGACGTGAAATTTCGATTTAAAATTATATGTATTCACATAAAAAAACTTTAAAGTAATTTGTTATATCGTTGTATAAAAAAGTAAAGCCATTTAAAAAACTTTATGCAAAATAAAAACTTTATCTATAATTAATTTAAAAAAATCATATAAAAGATTTAAAGTTATTTATAAGATGCAAAGTAAAAACTTTATCCTTATCTTTAATTAGTTTTAAAAATTCATATAAAATATTTAAAATTATTTATAAAGCCTTTCAAATTTATTCATAGCTAAACTCAATATATATAATTGTTAGACTTTCTAAAATATTTAAGAATTAAAAAAAAAATCATATAAAAGATTTAAAGTTATTTATAAGATGCAAAGTAAAAACTTTATCTTTATCTTTAATTAGTTTAAAAAATTCATAGAAAATATTTAAAATTATTTATAACGCCTTTCAAATTTATTCATAGCTAAACTATATATATATATATATATATATATATATATATATATATATATATATATATATAAAATTGTTAGACTTTCTAAAATATTTAAGAAAACAAATTTGTATTTGTATTAATATAAAAAAAAATTACATATTCACATTTATAAGTATTGTTAAGCTTTTTATATATCTTTAAAAAAAAAAATGATTCAAATCCATTATTATAGAAAAACTTGAAATAAAACACTAACAACATTAAAGTTTAGGTCCATGCTTCATGATTATATTATATGGTATGTCTATCCTGAATTAATGAAATAATATAGGTTCATAGGTTCAACTCAACTCTAGTTTTTGAGAGCCCATGTACAACATTGTTCTTGTCCATATAAATATGAGACAAAGATGTATATGAGAAAAATGTAAGTAAATTGCAAATTTTATCATACAAGTGTCTTCATATAAAATTCATGAGGGCATTTTCCTAGATCATCCATTTGATAACCAACATTGAGTCTCTAAAGATTTGTACTAAAAAGAATTGTACTTTGGTACACCAAACTCTAGAGCTAGTTTCAGAACCAACTTTAAGCCATCATTTCATAGAAATTATTGGTTTATTGACCAATTACGGTTTTAAAGAATATTGTGATATGAATATAGGTATGATATGCCTTTTGAACCTCCCTTAGAGGGGTTCACCTATAAAGCACCATCTAAAAAATCCCATGGAATATTTGTATTCATTTCTACTTCACCTTTTCTATTAGGGATAGTTTTTCCATGCACCTATGGATACACATTTAAAATATTTATGACTTTTATAGTATACTTGGGAGGAAGTGTCTCTTTGTCTTCAAATAGTTTTAGATTTATGGTAAGCCATACTCCCTAGGCTATGTTGAGGGTAGTGATCTTGGAAGTCTCTTTTGAGACTTCTGCCTCCCAACCATCTTGTCAAACCACCTCAACTTGATTCACAACTTAACTCATATGATAAAATCTCTTAAAAAAATAAGTGTTATAATAAATCACTTTTTTTTCAAATGAAAAATCGCTCAAAATTATATTAATCATAATTTTTTTTACATCTCCGACAAATGTAGTAGGACTGATGAAAAAACCTGTCATTCAAACAATAACTCCATACAAGATAAATGGTCTTCATCCATATCATTCCATCCCTGTCAACCAAAAGAGTACATGGTTGTGCTACTGATATGTATGATCTTTGCCCAGCCTAGACAATAAAGGAGTATTCCTTTTGATGTCAAAATCGACTTCCAGTGAAAAAACATACAGTCCACTCAGAACAGAGACAAGAATTAGAAAATGTGTATATGGTTGGTTGGACCCTCTCTTTCACCATCCCATGTAAAATAGATCAGTTTACCTTTAGGAGAGTGAAGTGCTCTCTTAGAAATCTTGTCAGCCTCCTAATTGGATTCCCTATAAATATGTTAGAAATTAATGCCTTGGAATACTTCCAAAAGTTCTCTTATCCTCATCTTCCACCCTTCGATATTGATCGCTTGCAAATTCCCTTTTTTATTAAGCCAGTCGATGATTACTTTGGAGTCCCCCATGACCTGCATATGATGAATGTTTAGTAGACTCGCAATCCAGAGTGATGCCCATGCTCCCATCAATTCAGCCTTTGTGTTTGTTCCTGCACTACAACTAATGAACCATTTGTAATCCAGAGCCTCAATACATTTCAGCGTCCCTCCTGCCCCACATCTCAAACCCCCTACCTCTGTTTCCCCGCCAAAAAAGGCCAATGTATAGCCTTGATGTCTAAAGAAGGGTTTTAATCTCAATACCTGGGGCTTGTTGACAGCCATTTTTTTATGGAGTGCTCCAAGGATCTTGGTGACCGCTATAATTGATGACAGATGCTTCCCTTCGAAAATTTCCAGGTTGCATTCCTTCCAAATAAACCAAGATGTTATTAAAGGGAGAACCTTGGGTGACGACTTGTTTTGGATCCAGTCTTCCATACAGACATCCAAAGAAGGGCCATTCCAACTGACAGTTAGCTTTAATTGCAGTGTTAGTGAAGCCCACACTCTTCTGGTAAATTCACAATGTATGAGCAGATGTTGAATGTCTTCTGTGTTTTTTTAACATAAAATGCACCGACTCGGGCCTATCCAACCTTTTCTTAGTAGTACATCCCAAGTGAGTACTCTGTTTTCTGCCGCCAGTAAGAAGAAAATTATAATTTTAAGTTTTGTACACCATTTCCAGCAATCAATCTTCCAGCCTCTCCAAATCGGCAAGGAATGAGTTGATATAATCGCCTCATAATAGTTTTTGACTGTAAAAGCCCCCGACCGGTCTCCTCATGCCCATATCAACACATCGTTTTTGGTGGAAGACAAGGTAATGCCTTCTTCACTCAGCGCTTTAGTGTAATTGGTCCATTATGTTGCTAACACATCCGTTAGACCCAGATTAGCACTTGTTTTCCAATGATTTGTACACAGTAAATGATTCTGTGACTTTGATGCATGCGCAAGGTGTGTGATCCGACTACTATTAAGAGTCAACCGTAAGTCAAAGATGAGTATAGATCTATTACCCAAACCTAAGATTTTATCACAGCCTAAATTTATGTGAAATCCACTGTCAAGCTACCACGTTAACCAATGAAGAATGATCGAAAGGGTGCGTAATAAACTTGACCAGATTCTTGAAACAGATCCATCTTTATGATCTGGTCTCCTTAGCCATTGGATGAGAGGGGGGTTTTTAAGATATTTGTCTCTTATAAAAAAATGCCAAATACTTTCCACTGTTAGTACTCGCCACATAGTTACAGAGTTAAAAGCCTGATAGAAAGTTTTTAAATCGTGAAAGCCCCAGCCTCCATTCCTTTTGGGTCTTGAAAGCATCTCCCAACTACAAAGATGAATCCTCTGTGTTTTTTGTTGGCCACTCCACAAAAAATCGAAGATCAATTTCCTGATTTTGTTTAAGACTGAACAGGGTAATGCTTCCAATGACATCCAAAAGACTATTTGTCCCTCCAGAACAGATTTTACCAGGACATACCTTCCAGCCAAAGAAAGCCACCTGTTTCCCCAAAAATTGATTTTATTTGAAATTGTGGCCACAATCCAATCCCAATCTGATGCTCGTTGTGTCCCTGTCTTCAAGTAGTAGCCCAGATAACGTAATCCAATATTAATATCACTGAATGTAAAATTAAGGACAAATTTGAAATTGTCCAGTTCATGATATGAGATACCAAAATAATGGACAATTGATTTTGATAAGTTCACTGCTAAACCAGAGGCTTTACAAAAAAGTGTGAGTAGTTTATCGATCACTCTCCATTCTGAAAGGCTAGCTTTGGATAGCATAAGGATGTCATCCACAAATAGAAAATGTAAGATTATGGTGAAACTGGCAATATTTAGATCTATGATAGCACCCTTCGCTTGACTATTTTTCAATAAAAGGCTGAGCCCCTCCATGATAAGAATGAAGAGAAGCGGTGAGAGTGAGCACCCCTGTCTGATCCCCCTTTCGCTTCTGAAAAAATCAGTAGCCTCCCCATTGATGAGGACAGCAAAGGAAGAGAAAGTGATACATGACATGATCCAGTTGGTCAAGTGTATTCCCAACCCGATTTTCTGAAGGATCAATCTAAGAAGATCCCAATCTATGCAGTCGTAGGCTTTCTTTAAGTCCAGTTTAAGGACCAGTGCTTTTAACTTCTTCTTTTGGATACTGTGGAGGCTTTCATGTGCCGTCCCGATTGCATCTTGTATGCGTCTACCTTCCAGGAAACCCATCTGTTCAGGAGAGAGTGAATTTGACAAAAAAGGCTTGATACGGTTGGCAATGATTTTTGAAATAAGTTTATAACAAAGGTTGCAAAGGGAGATTGGGCGAAAGTCCTCGAAGTTTTGGGGATTGTTGACCTTCGGGATCAGTGTCAAAAAAGTTGAGTTTAGGCCACTGAAGATTTTTCCTAAAAGTCTGGACTCTTCTACCATCGCTAATAGATCCTCACCAACTAGATCGAAGAAGTAAACAAAAAATTATGTTGTCCATCCGTCCAGTCTCGGACTTTTTTCTTTCTTACAAAGAAAGAGAATTGATTTTAATTCTACCATTATAACAGGTTTGTATAGTGAATATGCTTCCTCTTCATCGACCATGGTTGGGAAAAGATCTATTATTTTACATTTTTCTTCAATATTAGGTGTTGGGGAAGCTCTGTAGAACTGCTTGTAATAGTGGACTGCTTCATCTTTAATGCCCTGTTGATCCCTCACTATATCACCATCATCCCTGATTATTTCCCAAATATTTTTTTTGACTTTTTTATGACTAACTTATGGAAATAGTTTGTATTCCTATCTCCGCTTGCCAACCAGAGCGCCCTGCTATGCAACCGCCATTTCTCTTCCTCAAATCTTAAAATCTCGTTTCTCTCTATTTCCAAAGACCTCACTATATCCTTTGCTCTTTCCTCGTTAAATTCATGAATCAGAATATCATAGTAAGTTTTAATTTCAACTTTGATCATCATCAACTTTTCTTTATTCTTTGTCTTCAGATCTTTGTTCCATAATTTAGTAGCTTCTTTAAGACCCTGTAATTTCCAAATAATTCTCTTATGTTTGCCTCTTTCAGATAGATAAATCGGGTCTTTCCAAACACTTTCCACAATTGCTGAAAAATCCTTGGTACAAAGCCAATGCTCATTGAATTTAAATGGATATGCTTTGAGGGCAGGCGGATGTTCTAACTGTAAGAGGACGAGAGCATGGTCCGAGACAAACGACAGCTCAACCCATGGCCTGTAAAAACCAACTTCTAATAAAAGTGTTTCAGCTACTAGACACATGTCTAATCTTCTTGAAATGGCATCCTATCCCTGGCGTCCATTCCTCCAGGTTGGCACCAGTTTTGCCAGCTTCATGTCTAATAGGCGATTTTTTGAAAAGAGATTACTGTAATAGCCATCCACAATACTTGAATGATTCCCCCCCCAGGCCTCTTCTGGATGGAGAAGGAGATTAAAGTCTCAACAATTATTAAATTATTAAGTGTAAGGAGGCCACTGTCATCCAATGCTTTCCAAAAGGGAAGTCGATTGGTACAAGGAGCATAGATGTTTAGTAAGGCAACATCCCTATGGTAAATGAGACTCTTACCTGATAATAAAATGCCCCCCACCGTAAGAGAAGGAGCCATCTCGAACAGGGTAGGGTCCCACGTAGCCAATAAATCACCAGAGGTGCCCACAGAACTTACCGACCAAATAGCCCACGTCGGTCTGAAAGAAAATAAAAAATCCCTCGCTTTCTGAGCTGATACTAAAGTTTCTTGGAAGAAAATTATCTCCGAGCGAGTAAGTGCCAAACAACGTCGAATGGAAGCAGCTTTGAGGGTGCCTCCGATCCCTTGAATGTTTAAGGAGAGCAGCAACATTACTTTGCCCTCACCTGGGCTTTCACTGCTCTAAGCGACCCATTATCACTAGAAGAAGGTGTAAACTCAGCGATCTTCACCAAACTCTGTAACTAGTTTTTTCGGACACTTCTCATTTTGATGGGGGAGATCTCAACTCCTAATCCCCTCGACCAAGCAAAATATCTCCCTTGGCTTTCCTGAAAGTTCTTGGTTTTTGAAATCCCATATGACTTCCCACTATCAATGCAAGTCCTCCCAATGAAGGTGGGAAGTTTAATAGCATGTTCCTTAAACTTATTACCAGGAATTAAAATGAAGTTAAGTGTGCTCTCTGTCTCCTCTGGTTCTCTAGAACCCGCCACCAAAGGAGAATCAGAGTTGTCAGGAGGAGTAGGTCTGTGGAGTGCCATGGCCACCCTCTCCTCACCCCCTTGTTCTTCGGATAACAGTGAGCCTCCTAAATGAGCAAAGTCTGAAGTTATTGGATGTTTCACCTATGGACGGTCTGCAACTGTAAAGACCCCTTCCGAATGTAAGTGTTGCAACTCAGTTGACACGTCCCTTTTCCGAACAAGAAAGGAAGGTCCAGCTACTACAGTAAAAGGAGGAGAGGCCTCACGAAACGCAACATGTGGGTCGGGCTCACCAGTTACGGAAGTGTGAGACGGATAGGTGGCATGCCTATCCCCTGGATGGAGCACACCTTCAAAGGCCCCTTCCAAACCAATAGGTTGCAGCTCTAGCGAGTCTGGGAGGGAAATATTAAAATCAGTAGAGAAAGAGGGATTGACACCATGGCTCACAATAGGAGGAGCAGTTGTAGTGTCCCCAAGGCCGAGCCCCGTTGCAGATCATGTTATATGCAAAAGAATTGTAATTATGTTCTATAGGCTGGTGAGCCAAGTTTTGAATAAGCTGTAGGCTTACGAGTTTTGTTAGGCCAGGGAGCCTAAGTGCTGAAGGCCAGGAGCCTGTTGATGTAATTATATGTATGCAGGTCAATTAATAAAATATAAATACCGCCAGTGCAGACCGACCACGATGAATGAGTGAAGGGGGATTGAGCGTCCATAGATTGGGCAAGGAACTAGGAGATGAAAGGTGGGAAAGGGGCTGAGTAATGAGCCTAGGGGCTAAGCCTAGGGGGCTTAGGCCTGGAATAATATTTTAATATTATTTCCAAAAGAGCCATGTGCATATTATTATTTTATCCTAAGTCCTTTGGAAGGACC
>ML798744.1:172605-199968 GCA_009831015.1 Picea engelmannii | reverse complement strand
TCTAGTTTGTTGATTTGTCATAAAATGATTCAATAGCACCCTTTAACAATGCATGTGCAATGTATGGAACTTGATAGATTAAATGTAGAATTAACTCTCACATACACAATATTATATGATCTCTATGGCATGTCATCTTTGAGATAACACAATATAAAATGATCTCTATGACTTGTCATCTTTGAGGTAGTTGTGCTTTTACTTTGATTTATTTATGAGAACTCTTAATGTATTCTATTCATTTATATAAATAGGTTTAAAGAAGATTGAGACACTTGAAGAGATGGAGTAGTTAATAGGTATAAAAGATTTGAATTTGAAATATAAATTTGAATTCTAAATTCATTTATAGTAATAGGTTTAAAGAAGAGATGGAGTAGTTAATAGGTATAAAAGATTTGAATTTGAAATATAAATTTGAATTCTAAATTCATTTATAGTAATAGGTTTAAAGAAAATTGAAACACTTGAAGAGATGAAGTAATTAATGGCCATAAAAAATTTGAATTTGAAATATAAATTTGAATTCTAAATCCATAATTCATGAAAAATAGTTATTTGTAATTTCAATAAAATTTGAACTCATAACTTCTTGTTTACTAAACAATAGTTGTAGCGAATTGATTTATGAAAGTGTAACTACTAAGATACTACATTCTTAGTATTTAAGTAAATCTCCTTGATATTTTCAAGCTCCAATAAGTTTCACAAATAATTTTTCTTCTTATGAGAAAATCTATGCTTAAAAGCTTCAAAACCTTAATAGCACAAAGAATTTTTATTTTGATGAGAGAATCTATGCCTAAAAGCATAGCAATTAGGACAATATATTTTTAGCATGCGACATATTGAAGAAAAAACGACATCAATATCAAAAGAGGCTACATGCAAGCACGTGCTTACCATTTTAATGGATACATTTGCACATAGAATATAAAATATAGATTTGATCAAAGTAATTTAAATTTAAGAAACTAATGAGATTGTATTACTACCCTTTCACACCATGAACTTATTTTCTATTAGAAAACCCAACAACTTGCAAAAGAAATATAGGAGGAGCACAAAGAGGGGAAATAAAGGGGGAGCTTCGCAATAACATGTTATGAGAAAAAACATCGGGAAGGAAATGATCATAAACAAAGTATTGTCAAGATAGTGTGATAATTTATCTATGTTGTCACTTTGATAATGCGGTTAATTTCACTATAGTAAGTGAAATTAGCAACTAAGCTATTTATACTTGTTTTTTAGAAATATTATAATATAATATTTGTGTATCAGTTAAATGATGAGAGGGGTAGGGTATGTACACCTCTGTAGATTTTATCAAGTCAAATCGTTGGACGGAGGGGGTTCATTATCCCATAAATAAAGGGGTCTCATACACAAATTTGGTGTGGCTTGACCATAATTTTAAAATTAGATTATTATTATTATATTTAGTTCAAAATAAAAAAACTAAGTAATTATGAATAGCAACATAGAATAAAAATTCCCTACATTTATAATTAAATAATGAAATGAGATCAATATATTTATAAAAATAAATGTTTTTATAATAAAATAATAAGTTAAATTTTGTTAGTGTAATTGGATTTCGAAAGTTTCATTTTGTAAGGCAACCAAGGTTTGAAACTTGTGGTAGTCGGGAGGAGACACTCAAAAAAATTCAACCATGTTAAAGGTTGGTGTGACCCAAGCTGAATGTGATCCCCGAGTGATTTTGATGGCTTAGATGCCTCTGGATCGTGGTTTCTTAGACCAAAAACTAATCTCGATAATTAACACGATAACAAACAAAAAATAATAATTAAATAATAAGATATTTAACACTGATAAAATAAAATGGAAGAAGGTAGAAAAATAATCATATTTAATATCAAATAGAAAATGTAACATCAAGCTCTTGCACGCACATGATTTGAGTTATTCTTTGAGGACACTTGCATGCAAGTGATCCGATTTTGTATATGGTTGCTTATTTCGCTTATGGATTTAGATGATGATGTTGTTGTATTATGATGTTATGTTATTTGATATCTATGTATAGACAAGTGTTATTGACGGGTTTCTCCTAAGTGTGCAGGACACTCGACAGACTGAGGATGTTGATGGCATCAATGGACCTCCTTGGACTCTTGATCGAGTCAGGGAGTGGACTATATATGGTTTGGTTATTTCTATTTATGCATATGCGACATATGATCGGGTATATTATGATGTTGTTTATGGATTGTTGACAGTGTTTTGTTCATGGATGCAAGTTGACGATTGCTTGCTAATCAGACTCACATAAGGAGTAAAGGGGCCATGCACAACAACCAGATATTGAGGGAGAGGTGTGGCGGCATCCCTATCACGGCCTACTAGCACTCCCTCCATGGCTCGTATTGTAGGTTAACGATTACCTAGTTCGAGAGATCCATGATGTCGTGAGGGAAAACTAAGGCAGTCGCTCACGAAGATTCTAAGGGCATGCAATAAGGCAAGGTCCTTATTCCTTAGAGGCCCTTAGTCTCTCCCAAGGTCGTCTGATGGAGTATTAACTCTAAGGGTTGGACAAATACCAAAATCAGTCAAAGGCGAGTGGCACCCTTAGAGCACGTAGTGCGTCTTGGAGGGCATGTCGCATAAATAAAACTTGAATAAAGACGAGTGGCACCCTTAGAGCACATTGTCCGTCTTGAAGGCACCTCGCATAAATAAAACTTGAATAAAGGTGAGTGGCACCCTTGGAGCTCATAGTGCGTCTTGAAGGGCACGTCACATAATTAAAACTTAAATAAAGGCAAGTGGCACCCTTGGAGCACATAGTGCATGTTGAAGGTCACGTCACGATCTTTAATAAAGGTGAGTCAATGAACCTAGGTGCCTAGAATACAATATTTTTTTTGACATGATTGGACTTAAAATAATTATTAAATGAGTAATTTTTATTAATTATAAAATCTCCTTAAAAATTCTAAGCCTAGTTTAAAAATTTGAACCTAAGCCTAAAGTGGGTAAGAAGACAAAAATTTAAACTATAAATTTAATAAATGATGGGGGATGAAGAAAAATCAAGTTAGGAATTGAAAGAGTAAAAATTTGTATCTAAAGATTTAATTAATTAAATGTGTGCAAAAGAATATCAAATTGGAACTAAGATAAGAAAGGAAATAAATATAAAAAGGAATGTGGAAGCATAGAAATGAATCTAATCTAATCTAACTAAAGAACTTTCCTAAATTAAACACAACTAAGTTTTAGAAAGGCGTTAGCCATTAAAAAGGAAATAAAGGGAATAAAGGGACAACTAGGAGAAATTTTAGGAGCACTTTTAGGATGGGTGAGGGAAATTGACATTTAATTAAATTAAATAGTGAATTTTTAGTGCAACTAAGGGATCGGGTGACAAGTGTACGGGGGAGAGTAATTCCTAATTAATTTTAAAAAAATGAATTTAATGTGCAATTGACAAGTGGACACTAAGAAAAAATCAATAAAAGAAATGGCTACGGGGAGGAAATGATCATGACTGGTATGCGTAAAGTTATGTTGCCGAAATTTCTTTGACTGATTTTTCTTCTGAGAGTTGGGATACCCAACTCAAAAAAGAGAGAGTGGTAGCTCGATCTTGCAAGGCGAGCTGGGAGCTAGAGTTTTCTAGTTGTGTTTGTGCATGGCCCCTTTGCGGCTCCGGGGGGCTAAGGGGGAATAAGAGTACCCCTAGTGTTAGCTAGGAGGTACCAGTGAGGTATTCACGGTTAGCAAGTGGGGAGCAGGATGGAGCGCAAGCGCGGGAGATCATCATCAACTTCTCACCTTTGATTACGGTATTTTTATTTAAATTTGTAATCACATTGGATTAATTTGTATAATCTAGTTTTGTTTTTACCTTGCGTAATTGTGTGAGATCTTAAGATCAAGAGATAAGCTCCTAGATTCTTTTATAAATGCTAGAGGTGGATTCCTAATAATTTCACCGCCATTTTTAATGTAAATCTGAGCTTGAATGTCTACATACATAATGTTTGATCATCGCATGTTTAATTTCAATCTGAGCTTGAATGTCTACATACGTAATTTTTTATCACTGTGCTTTAATTTGAACCTGAGTTTGTACTATTTGATCCATAACACATTTTTTCCAAATTGAATTTTTCTCTAATGAGATCGCTTCCAGCCAAAATTGATCTGGAACTGATCAAAAATTATTCTGATCCTTATCCACGTTTTTTCTTACTCTCCAGGGAAGTTTTACTCTGCAAATGCACATTCCACCTCTACCTTTTTGGTGTAAAAACGTGCTTAGACTATGGGGGAAACTAGCAAAATATTTTACCCTCCTTACCTCTGTGTTTTTTGTGTAAAAACGTGCTCAGACTGTGGGGGAAACTAGAAATTATTTTTACCCTCCTTACCTCTGTGTTTTTGGTGTAAAAATGTGCTCAGACTGTGGGGGAAACTAGCAAGATTGTGTACCCTCCTTACCTCTGCATTTTTGGTGTAAAAACTTTCTCAAACTATGGGGGAAACTAGCAAGATTTTTTACCCTCCTTACCTCTGCATTTCAAGTGTAAAAGCATGCTTAGATTGTGGGGGAAACTAGCATGCAATTATAACATGTTTATCTCTGTGTTTTTTATGTGTAAAACATGCTAGCTTGTGGGAGAAACCAGCGTGCATTTTTACCATCTTCATCTCTGCGTTTTTTTTGTGTTAAACGTTCTAGCTTGTGGGGAAATCAACATGATTTTTTACCTTCTTTATCTCTACGTGTTGCTCTCTATTTTTGCCCAGAATTTTCCTCATTATCTCTGCATTGTTGGGGAATTTACCAACTCTATGTTTTCCTTCGTGTCTTTGAGTTATTAAGTCCCTGCCTTTTTCTTATTCCTACACTTTTTTTTGGCATTAGAAGATGCCCTGCACATTGGAGTGTCCTTTACTTTCATTTGACTTTAGTTACTAATATTCAAAGGCAAATATCTTCTTTCAATGCGATCGCATAGTTTTATATGTATCCTTTCCTTATGATGTCGAGAAGTATTCAAGTTTAATATTTGTTGTTAAGTGTCATTTTATATCTCAATGTTAATTTTAATGAACACTTTAGATATCTATGACCTGTCAATAAAAGGCTCTACTGAATGCTTGATTTATTTTGGGGTCAGTTTATAAACGAATGAAATAATTTTATTCACGCATGCATTATAGGTGATGTATCGAATTTACTTGAGTATGAATTAAATTGTTGAAGGACTACTGTAGATTAATAGCACATAAGTTGGGGACTTTACAATGTAAATTGTAAGCCTCATTGAAAAACAAAATCACTTTGTGCATGAATTTGGAATTGATACTAATTTTGCGCCATGTATTAAAAGAGATGTATTGAATGTTTGGATGTGATTTGATTACATGAGCACATTGGTTAATGAGCGCCAGAGGGGTCCAACCGCCAAGGAAAAGAACAAGTCATTGAGAATGAGCAGATTGTTGTGCGGGATGTGGTTGGGTTGATGAGGTCCTATCAGAGGATATCTAAGGCCTTGATTAACCGTCTAGATAGAGATGAGGCCAAATCACATGTACCCCCTGAGGGTCCATAGTGCCCCCCAGCCGGTACTGGTAGCTTTCACCGAAAACTTGAGAAGTTCAAGTTTCATGAGTTCTTGGGTGCCATGGACGGTGCTTCTATCGAGGCATGGTTGGAGAACATGCCAATGTGCGTCGCACTTCGTGACTACACCTCCAACATGAAGGTATGCATGGTGGCATTTCAGCTGAAGGGGAGCGCTCTTATATGGTGGAAGACACTCCTACCACAACTGAACATGGCCATCGAAGATGTGTCATGGGAACTGTTCAAGGAGCGGTTCCGGGAAAGGTATTTTTCTGAGGAATTCATTGAGCACCAACTCAATGAGTTCAACACCTTATGATAGGGCGGTCGTACGGTGCCCGAGTATGAGGCATGTTCCATGGAGCTGCTTAGGTATGCTCCACATATGAACACTAAGAAGCTCAAGGTCAACAAGTTCGTGTTTGGCCTTAACGTCAGCATTCATACAAAAGTTAGGATACTAATGCCTCAGACGTTGCACGATGTTGTCTAGAAGGCCCTCATAGCTAAGGAAGAGATGATCAGCGGGGGTCAAGGAAGGACTCTTGAAAGACCAACTGGACAAATGACGTCAGGTGCACAACAACATTAGATACCATCATGACGTACATCAAGGTATCGAGATACGTCATGAGGATCCACGTTCACGATGCCCCGATGATCATCTCCTCAGCAAGGAACTCCCTACAGAGGATCACCGCATCAACATTCGCGTCGTCCGTAGCAGTGGCTGTTTAGGCCAGTTTAGGCATGTTCAGAATGAGTTTAGATACATGGAAATGGCTTCAAGAGCCAAGCAGAAGGTTGGAGAAAGGTTACAGAATGTACCCTTAACCTGGGAGATTTTGTCATGAAGGCCAACTTGTACGTCACGATATTAGGATCTTATGATGTAGTGATGAATATGGATTGGTTGGAATCACATGATGTGATACTCAACTGTAAGATGAAACAGTTAAGTTTGATCGATGATGAGGGACAAAAATGAGTGATTGTAGGAAGAAACCAGGGAGTTTCCCTAAGGTTCATCTCTTCCCTACAACTACAGAAGAGTATGCGCAAAGGATGCAAGTTATATGCAATATTAGCGTTGAATGATAAGGGCGTGGCAGAAGGAATAGAAAACCTTTCGGTAGTATGAGATTTTGAGGACGTGTTCCCATAAGAGTTACTAGGTTTGTTGTCCGAAAGAGAGTTGGAATTTACCATCGACTTAAAACCTAGAATTGAACAGATAGCAAGAACGCCTTATCAGATGTTGACCCATGAGTTACAGGAGTTGAAAATGCAACTAAAAGAATTGTTTGACCTATGACTTATACATCCAAGTGTGTTACCTTGGGGTGTGCCCATTATTTTCATACGGAAGAAGGATGGGTCGTGGAAACTCTGCATTGACTACCATCAATTGAACAAGGCAATGATCAAGAACTAGTATATGTTTCCAATAATAGACGATTTGTTTGATCAAATGAAAGGTGTGATGGTGTTATCAAGGATCGACTTGAGATCAAGATATCACCAGTTACGGATCAAAGAGGAAGACATTCCTAAGATCACATTCAAGATGAGGTTCGGGCATTACGAGTTTACCATTTGGACTGACAAACGCCCCAGGAGTATTCATGAGCTTGATGAATGGGGTGGTTTTTGAATACTTGGACAAGTTTGTTCAAGTATTCATTAAGGACATATTGATATATTCTCGGATGACAGAAGAACATGGCGAACATTTGCGCTTCGTACTACAATTTTTACGAGAAAACAAGTTATACGTGAAACTGTTGAAATGCTCTTTTTATCAATCGAGGATTCATTATTTAGGGCATGTTATCTCCAGCGAAGGCATCGTTGTGGATCCAGTGAAGTTAGAGACTATTATGGAATGTCCTGCACTGACGAACGTACCAAAAGTATGTAGCTTCATGGGTTTAGCTGGATATTATCGACGGTTCGTCGAAGGTTTTTCGAAGATAGCAAATCCGATCACGGAATTGCAAAAGAAAAAAAAGAATTTTGTATGGACCTAGAAATGCGCAGAAGCATTTCAAAGGCTTAAGGAGTTGTTGACAACGACCACAATACTAAAAGTCCCCGACATGGGCAAGGACTTCTTGGTATGCACAGACGCATCGAAGGAAGGCTTAGGCGAAGTCTTGATGCGAGACGGTCGAGTGATCGCTTACATCTCAAAGAAGTTAAGAAATCATGAGAAGAACTACATGACACACTATTTGGAGTTGTTGGCCATTGTGTATGCCCTGAGAGTGTGCAGCCACTACCTGATTGGATGGAAATTCGAACTGAAAACCGACCATTGTGGTTTGCAGCACATTTTTCGGCAAAGTGACTTGAATGAGCGGCAAAGGCATTGGTCATAAATGCTTAGCGAGTACGAGTTTGATATTACCTACATAAAAGGGACAATGAACAAAGTGGCAGATGCGTGGAGTCGGAGACCACGCATATTTTCGGTGATACCTCTTCTGACAAATCTTCAATAAAATATTCTAACTATACAGCGTGACGATGACTGGTATAAAGAGGTTAAGGAAAATATCGAACAAGACACCATGTTGGTACCAAAATTTGCGGGATTTATCGAGGACAATGATGGATTAATGAGATATAATAACCAGATTTACGTACTTCCTAGCGACAAGTTGAGAAGTTTGATCTTAAATGAAGCTCATAGAGCAATGTACATGGCTCACCCAGGAGTCACGAAGATGAGGGTAGACCTTAAATCCTTATTCTTCTGGAAAGGAATGAAGGTGGACATAGTCAACTACATGGAGAGATGTCTAGAATGTCGGCAAGTGAAGGCTGGACATAGACATCCGGCATGATTACTACAACCACACGTTATTCTGGAATCGAAATGGGAGGTCATTCAATGGAATTTATTGTTGGATTTTTGTTGACGGAAAGGAGGCATCAAAATGGGAGGTCATTCAATGGACTTTATTGTTGGATTTTTGTTGACGACAAGGAGGCAAAACTCGATTTTCGTGGTAGTAGACACTCTGACGAAGAGTGCACATTTTATCCCTATGCGTACGACGTATCAGGTGCCAGAAATAGCTAGAGTTTTTATCAACGAGATTGTGAGATTACATGGCATGCCTAAGAGGGTCATATTCAATCGAGGATTGGTGTTCACGGGACAACTTTCGAGTAGTTTCCAAGAGGCGTTGGGAACCCAACTTAACTTTAGTACCGTATATCACCTAGAGACAGACGGGAAGACAAAAAGAACAAACCAAATCTTGGAAGATATGTTGTGTAGGTACGTGATGGACCAACAAAAGCATTGGGAGGAGTTCTTGCCACTGGTAGAGTTTGCATACAACAACAGTTATCAAAGCACCATTAAGATGGTGCCATTTGAGTTTCTTACGGGTGACCGTGTCGAATGCCTTTGAACTAGGATCGACTAGAGGATAGGATCCTAGTAGGACCCAAAGCGATCCAAGAAATGGAAGAACAGATGAAAATGATAAGAAAAGGGTTAAGGAAGCGCAGGATCGACAAAAGAGTTATGTCAATGCGCATCACATTGAACATAGTTATGAAGTTGGTGATCAAGTCTTTTTGCGGGTGAAACTGCACAAGAGTTCGATCAAGTTTGGAAAGGGTGCTAAACTCTCTCCTAGGTTTGTGGGACCTTTCGAGGTTGTGGTAAAGAATGGCCCCATGGCCTATAGACTAGCCTTGCCTAATTTTTTGAGGCATATGCACAATGTTTTTCATGTATATGTTTTGAGACATTATGTTAGTGATCCTACACATGTGATTGACATGAGTTCTTTATAGGTGTTAGACGAGGGTGCACTCACGGCGGAGCCAAGCCACATTCTAGACCATCTCATTCAATAGCTACGACGTCGAATAGTTGATCAGGTCAAGGTCCAGTGGGACAATTATAGTCCACACTCAGCTACTTGGGAGGAGACATATGATATGTGCTAGCAGTTTCCATTTTTGTTTGATAATTAGACATTTAGATCTTGTCAGATACTTTATTTACTGCACATATACTGTGAAAATTTGGGACGAAGTTTAAACCAAGAGGGGGTGTATGTAACATCGCTCTCTTGCGCGCACATGATTTGGCTTATTCTTTGAGGACACTTGTCTGCAAGTGATCCGGTTATGTATATGGTTGTTTGTTTCTCTTAAGGATTTAGATGATGATGTTGTTGGATTATGATGTTATATTATTTGATATCTATGTATAGACAAGTGTTATTGACGGGTTTCTCCTAAGTGTGAAGGACACTCGACAGACTAAGGATGTCGATGGCATCAATGGACCTACTTGGACTCTGGATCGAATCAGGGAGTGGACTGTATATGGTTTGGGTATTTCTATTTATTCATATGTGACATATGATCGGGTATATTATGATGTTGTTTATGGATCACTTACAGTGTTTTGTTGATGGATGCAGGTTGACGATTTCTTGCTAATTAGACTCGCATAAGGAGTAAAGGGGCCATGCACAACAACTAGATATTGAGGGAGAGGTGTGGTAGCAGCCCTGCCACAGCCTACTAGGACTCTCGTCGTGGCTCGAATTGTAGGTTAATGATTACCTAGTTTGATAGATCCACGATGTCGTGAGGGTAAACTGAGACAGTCACTCACGAAGATTCTAAGGGGTGCATAATAAGACATGATCCTTATTCCTTAAAGGCTCTTAGTCTCTCACAAGGTCGCTTGATGGAGTACTAACTCCAAGGGTTGGAAAACTACCAAAATCAGTCAAAGGTGAGTGGCACCCTTGGAGCATGTAGTGTGTCTTGAATGACACGTCACATAAATAAAACTTGAATAAAGGCAAGTGGCACCTTTGGAGCACATAGTGCGTCTTGAAGGGGCAAGTCGCATAAATAAAACTTGAATAAATGTGAGTGGCACCCTTGGAGCACATAGTGTGTCTTGAAGGGCACGTCGCATAATTAAAACTTGAATAAAAGCAAGTGGCGCCCTTGGAGAAAAGAGTGTGTCTTGAAGGGCACGTCGCGATATTTAATAAAGGTAATTCAATGAACCTAGGTGCCTAGAAAACAATATTTGATTTGACATGGTCGGACTTAAAATAATTATTAAATGAGTAATTTTTGTTAATTATAAAATCTCCTTAAAAATTCTAAGCCTAGTTTAAAAATTTGAACCTAAGTCTAGTGTGGGTAAGAAGACAAAAATTTAAACTATAAATTTAATAAATGATGGGGGATGAAGAAAAATCAAGTTAGGAATTGAAAGAATAAAAATTTGTATCTAAAGAGTTAATTATATAAATGTGTGCATAAGAATACCAAATTGGAACTAAGATAAGAAAGGAGATAAATATAAAAAGGAACGTGGAAGCATATAAAGGAATCTAATCTAGTCTAACTAAAGAACTTTCCTAAATTAAACACAACTAAGTTTTAGAAAGGTGTCATCCATTAAAAAGGGAATAAAGGGACAGCTAGGAGTGCTTTTAGGATGGGTGAGGGAAATTGACATTTAATTAAATTAAATAGTGAATGTTTGGTGCAACTAAGGGATCAGGTGACAAGTGTACGGGGGAGAGTAATTCCTAATTAATTTAAAAAAAAATGAATTTAATGTGCAATTGGCAAGTGGACACTAAGAAAAAATCTATAAAAGAAATGGCTACAGGGAGGAATGGATCATGACTGTTATGCATAAAGTTATACTGCCGGAATTTCTTTGGTTGATTTTTCTTGTGAGAGTTGGGATACCCAACTCGAAAAAGAGAGAGTGGTATCTCGACCTTACAAGGCGAGTTGGGAGATAGAGTTTTCTGGTTGTGTTTGTGTGTGACTCCTTTGCATCTCAGGGGGATAAGGGGGAAGAAGAGTACCCCTAGCATTGGCTGGGAGGTACCGGTGAGGTCTTCACGGTTAGAAAGCGGGGAGCGGGACGGAGCGCAAGCACAGAAGCTCATCATCAACTTCTTGTCTTCGGTTACGGTATTTTTATTTAAATTTGTAATCGCATTGGATTAATTTGTGTAATCTAGTTTTGTTTTTACCTCGCATAATTATGTGAGATATTAAGATCAAGAATAAGCTCCTAGATGCTTTTATAAATGCTAGAGGTGGATTCCTAATAATTTCACTGCCATTTTTAATGTAAATATGATCTTGAATGTCTACATACATAATGTTTGATCACCGCCTAGTTAATTTCAATCTGAGCTTGAATGTCTACATACAGAATGTTTGATCACTGCCCTTTAATTTGAACCTAAGTTTGTACTATCTGATCCATAACACATTTTTTCCAAATTGAATTTTTCTCTAATGAGGTGAGTGGCAGGAAAAATTGATCTAGAACTGATTAAAAATTCTTTTGATCCTTACCCATGTTTTTGTTTACTCTCCAGAGAAGTTTTACTCTACCAATGCACATTCCACCTTTGCCTTTTTGGTGTAAAAACGTGCTCAGATTGTGGGGGAAACTAACAAGAGTTTTTACCCTCATTACCTCTGCATTTTTGGTGTAAAAACGTGCTCAGAGTGTGGGGGAAACTAGCAAGAGTTTTTACCCTCCTTACCTCTACCATTTTGGTGTAAAAATGTGCTCAGACTGTGGGGGAAACTAGCAAGAGTTTTTACCCTCCTTACCTCTACTATTTTGGTGTAAAAACGTGCTCAGACTGTGGGGGAAACTAGAAATAGTTTTTACCCTCCTTACCTCCACGTTTTTGGTGTAAAAATGTGCTCAGAATGTGGGGGAAACTAGCAAGAGTTTTTACCCTCCTTACCTCTGCATTTTTGGTGTAAAAATGTGCTCAGACTGTGGGGGAAACCATCATGTTGTTATACCATGTTTATCTCTACATTTTAATGTGTAAAACGTGCTATCTTGTGGGGGAAACCAACATGCATTTTTACCATCTTCATCTCTGCGTTTTTTTGTGTAAAACGTGCTAACTTGTGGGGGAACCAGCATGAGTTTTTACCGTCTTTGTCTCTGCGTGTTGCTCTCTATTTTTTCCCAGAACTTTCCTCATTATCACAGCGTTGTTGGGGAATTTACCAACTCTGTGTTTTCCTTCATGTCTTCGAGTTATTAAATCTCTGCCTTTTTCTTATTCCTACACTTTTTTTTTGGCATTAGAATATGCCCTACACATTGGAGTGTCTTTTAGTTTCATTTGATTTTAGTTAGTAATATTCAAAGGCAGATATATTCTTTCAATGTGATCGCATAGTTTTATATGTATCCTTTCCTTATGATGTCGAGAAGTCTTCAAGTTTAATATTCACTGTTAAGTGTCATTTTATATCTCAATGTTAATTTTAATGAGCACTTTAGATATCTATGACCTGTTACTAAAAGGCTCTACTGAATGCTTTCTTTATTTTGGGGCCAGTCTATAAATGAATGAAAGAATTCTATTCGCACATGCATTATAGGTGATGTATCGAATTTACTTGAGTATGAATTAAATTTTTGAAGTACTACTGTAGATTAATAGCACCTAAGTTGGGTACTTTACAATGTAAATTGTAAGCCTCATTGAAAAACATAATTACTTTGCGCATGAATTTGGAATTGATACTTATTTTGCGCCATGTATTAAAAGAGATGTATTGAATGTTTGGATGTGATTTGATGACATGAGCTCCTTGGTTAATGTTGATGTGTGATCAATTTAACAATTAGATTGCTTACATGCCTTGAATAATGTAGAGGGGTGATTACTTAAGTAAATAAATCATTCGCATGCCACGATATAAATGTTGATGAATTCTGCGTTATGAACAACGCTGATGTATAACGATATGTGTATAATTTACTATTGTTGTAGGATTGGTTGAGTATATAGCTTGGTTGTGCCATGAGATAAATCGACAGTTTGCTTTGGTGAAATGAATAATTAATAATTGATGAATGATGAATGATTGAGTTATAAATTTACCTTGCGCCATGGATTATGTTGTGATTAAATTATTGGATTGCTTGTGCATTGGATTAATGATGGATGTAAAATGATTTAGCTTGATTACCCGTGCGCCTTGCAATAATGGTGATGCATTATTAGTTTAGTAACAAAATGTACTTGCGCGCCTTAATTTAAGTGGGCGTGTGATTGCTTCGTCATTATTCTTTTGCACCTTGAACTTAAATGTTAACTAATCTGGCATCATGAATTTATTAGATATATCACTGATTTAGTGACTAGCTTTCTCTTGTGCCTTTACTTAAGTCGACATGTGATTGTTCTAGAATTGTTTACTCTTGCGCGCAACGAATATTTAATTGCTGATGTATGATTGATAACGATACGGATTACCCTTGCACCATGATTAATAGATGAATATGATTAATGGATGGATCTAGTTGATTATTGGACTTGTTTGTTAGTGGGATGTAGACACATCCTTGTTCCTTAGAATAGTCGCTAGCCTCGAGACCTTAAATGGTTAAAATCAATTGGAACATGGGCTTGAACGTTGCTTATGTGTCCTAGAGGTCCTAACCTTGCAGGGTAGGTCGGGCGGGTAGTCATTTTTTTTATTCATTATCTGATTGTACGTGTTGTAAATCATTTCAAGATGATTATGGTGTGTTGATTTGCTATGCTACTTATGTTTATGTGTCACTATCCTTCGTTGAAGCGTTGAATGAGTTGTTAGTGATTTCCATGATGAGTAGCTAGTACTGTTTTTACTTATGATGTTGTTGATTGAGCAATGTTGTGATCATGTGTTCATGTTAATTTCTTAATGAAAAAAAAAATTACCTTTTGTTCGTTGCTTTTTCTTATATATCCAAAATAAAAATAAAATGAAATAGGAAAAAAAATTAAATATAAAAATAATAAAAATATATCCATATGAATTCTTATGTTTTTTGAACATCTAAATCATTACACTAAGAATTTGAAACATTATTTTTATGACTATTTTTATGATCAAGATGAAGTTCAAGTTAAGATGGATTAAAAATAAAACTAATTATACAAATATCTATTTGTTGGAATTTCCTTCTTCCACATAAGTAATTTATTTATAATGGTTTTTAGTCCTTTTGGCATTCCTTAGAGAGATTTTAAAGTGAATAATGAATTATTTTGTTAAGAACATAACAAATTTAATATGGGTGGCAGGGGAGGGGGAACAATTTAGGATCCCAGAGAAAATGAAGTAGTGAACTTTACTTGGGGCCTAGGGAGCATGTCAAACAACTTGGTTGAAGTCTATGTATTGTGGTGTGGACTCGGATTGGCCAAGGAGGAAATAATAATCAAGTTGATAGTGTTTGGAGACTCATTGTTGGTAATTCAAGTAGTGGTTGAGCGAGGCTACCCATCCAAAAACAAGTTGAACTCGATTCTAAGAAACATCAATCGTCTTGTTCAATCTATGAATCAAGTACATCTTCCACATTAAGAGGGAACTCAATGGAGAAGTAGATCACTAGGGAAAAAAGCAAGGAACCTACCTCAAAGCTCTTTATATATAAATGGGGTTGCTCATTTCCAACCTATTCCTTGAGCTCTATGGAAGGGAGAAAATATATATTTGGTATCAATCAACCTTATGGTAAAAAATGGGGCTTCTGGACTCTGCAACATCTGCGTTGTTGAAATCCAGTATATTCCTTGTGAAAGCAATGGTGTTCACATTATACATGGGTTTCTATTGACAATTTTCAATTGATGTATCTCTATGTATGACACTAGATTTGAAGAAAATAACCCTCACTTTAGACAACCTACATCTCTCACAATCTAAGGATCAAGGACATACACACACCCAAAACCTAGTATACTGGGAAGTTAATGCACTCATAATATATGGATCGAGATCCAATGCACAAGGTAACAAGGTATGTCATGATGGCAGGATCTAAAGCTATAAAGAATGATATGTTAAATTTTCAGTTAAGGGAGCCTTCCATGCTCATACAATATATGGAATTCATGCACCAATATCCTCTACCCCTAAATCAATACTAGAATCATTTCTCAAAGATCTTGCAAAGGCAAACCAAACTTTGGGAGAAAAAAAATATATTCCAAGGGGCCAAATGGTCAAGGTTTTGATTCTAAGACTTGTGGAGATCTAGAGTAGAAATCAGTCTCTTATATTATTATTATTTGTCTTTGAAAAAGTGGATCTCAAAATCTTGAGAACCCTTAGTAGGCTATCCATCAAGCTTCTTCATCCTCGTAAGGGGATGGCCAACCTTCACATTTAGATATATGGTAGATACACTCAAAATTAAAATGGATGTTTGTTATGGGGAAATTTGATGTTATCTCTAAAACAATGACCAACCTTTGATCCTATGAGGGAGAAAAAACCACCTAAAATCATTGTTGGTCAAAATCATGGCTCTTCCATTAAAGTTATGGAATGAGCCAACAATGAGAATGATTGGAAAAGCCCTAGCTAACCTCAAAGCAATATATAACAGATCGCTAAATGGAAAGGTTAAATATATGGCCCACATATTTGCATGGAAATTAACCTAAATAATCCACTTCTAGATATAATTGAGATTAAAGTGGGAAAATGGTTTTACAACCTACAACTAGACTGTGTGATAGTTTCATCTCGTTGCTCTATATGAAACAATCGTGAACATTTAAAGGTTGAGTGTCAAAATTCAAACCATTGTGGTATATTTGCTAATAAAGTCCACAAATATCAAAGGAATCAATTAATAAATAAATAAAGGAATACCCAGTTAGGAGGAAAGTAAGAAGGAAATTAAAAACGTTTTTCACTCCTTTCTAAAACCCTAAATCAATATCAAGGAGATGATGCTCATATGGATGGAAAGGACTCAACTAGTGGATTAATGCTTCAATCAATCCCATTAGAGGTAGAAAATCAATTTCATGCATCTCCCATGTTAGGAGAAATCCCATTGAATTTAGGTAAGGACTCACCCTCTAATCCCTCCCAAATTCCTATTTTTTCACATTCAAAATCCTCAAGGGAAAAATAATTTAGGTTAATTATGAGGTATCAAATAACATACGACTAAGAATGAAAAAAAAACTATATCTATAATCCTACTCAAGACTTCTTCCTCAACCTAATAGTCCCTTCAATAATTCTCTAAAGTCTCCCCTAAATCCATGCTCTAATCTAGTCCCCTTAATCCCTTTAAAGTGTAGATATTGTTTAAGATCCCTTCAACCATTGTTAGGATACTCTGAAGCATTTAGGGTTATGGGTGGAATTTGGAAAGAGACTGGTCCTCCCTCTATGTATTCATCAATGGGAAGAAAATAGTTTGTGTTGATAGCATATTAAAATGAAGAAACTAGAGAAATAGTTAAGGGGAAACAAAACTATTGATGGGGCCCTTAAAGTAGGGGAAACCCCTGCCAAGGTTAAAAGATGATTGTGTTATCTTATAACATTAGGGCGTTGGGATATCCTCATAAAAAAAGCAATAGATCCTTTGGTCATAATCCAAAATCTTGATGTTCTTTTAATTGAAGAAACAATGCTTGTTAAGGAGAAAGCCATTAGCATTTATCTTCCTTTCTAAAATATTTTTCCTTTGTTATTAATGATGTTGTAGGTAAGTCCAGAGGCTCAATGATTGCATGGAACCAATCCTTCTCAGTGAAAAAGTATGATCATTTTTCCTCTAGAATCTTGGCTAAGTTGATGCCAAAGGAGTTAGGGATGGTGTTTACACAGTGAAACACATATGAGCCATATGTGGAGAAGCAAACTTAAAGTGAGAATGCATTTATCCTTCAATATTTAAGGAATGAGTTTGTAATTGTAGGAGGTGACTTCCATTTCATCCTATGACAAGAAGAGGTATGGAGAGAGACCTCTTGATTGGAACTAATGGTAGACTTTCTATTGGACAAATAGATGCCACAAATATACATGACTTAGATCTTATATATATGAATCCAACCTAGAGAAATTTTCACTATGGTAGGGAATAATTGTCTAAGAGATTGGATCATTTTATCGTGAATGAAAGTTTATTGGGGAAATTAGACAAGATTAGATACTAGATTGTCTCAAGGGGTCCCTCATATCGTGTCCCGTTTTACTTTTAGATCGAAAAATAATACAAAACCCCCCAATCCCAATCAAATTCAATTATTTTTTATTATAGGACAAATCATTCATTATATTGGTAAAAAATGAATGGAGGAAGTATAACCTTGAGATAGAAGGAACAACAATGTTTCAACTAAGTGATTATCTACAAAGTTTAAAAAGAACTGAAATGGAATGGGTAAAATCAAAATTCATAAACTACCAAAAGGATCTCTCTAAAATAGAATAGGAACATCAAAGACCTATATAATGAAAACACATTTAGAATATTCACTAAAGAAGATAAAGAAACTATAAAATATTTGGAGGATAGAAAAAGGAACTTATCGGATTGGGATGAGACTAAATGGACACTAAATAGTAGGGCTTTGTGGCTTGCACAAGGAGATGAGAACATGAAATTTTTTCAAAATTATTCTAAAGGGAGAAAGCACAAAAATACTATTTTGGAAATGCCTTGAAATGATGGCAATAAGGCAACATCCTTCAAATAAATTTCTCAAAATAGAGTTAATCATGTCTCACAATTATTCTTAGCTCTAAACAAGGAAAATATAGAAAAAATATATGTATAGCTAAATTATTCCCAAGAATGGTTAACCAAGAGGCAAAATATGACTTGTATGTTGACGTATCAAAAGAGGAGTTAGAGATAGTCTTATCATTCCAAAAAGAAAAAATCCTAGGTCCAAACATGGTCATTTTTTAGGGTTTATATGAGTGGTTGGAAGAGGGCATATTGGCAGCGGTAGAGGAATCAATAATAGGTGGTAGTGTTATTGGTACATTCAATTTAACATTTTTAGTCCTTATTACCAAGAAAAAAAGCCCTAGCTCATTCGATGACTTTCATCCCATTTCTCTTTGTAATTTGGTTTATAAGATAATCATAAAGGTTATATCACAAGGACTAAGCCAATTGTTTTAGACTCAATTTCATTGGAACAATTTGGCTTTTTAGAAAACAAACAAGTCTATGATGTAGTGTGGGTAGCCTGAGATGACTTACACTCAATCAAAACAAGAAGTATTCCCTCAATGGTTACAAAATTAGATTTGTTAAAGGTAGTTCACAAGGTAAATTAACTTTTCCTTAGACTATTACTAATTCAAATTGGCTTTGGGTTACAATTCATAAATTGGATTGAAGGATGTTTGAGGTCCTTTTCCTTTGTTGTTTTGGTTAATGGATCAACTTCAAAATTATTTAAATCTTACAATGATCTAAGGCAAGGGTGTCCTCATTCTCCTATGCCATTCCTATTGGTATAAAAGGGTCTAAGAAGGATCACTGGAGCTTATAAAATATTTGGGAATTAAAAGGAATGAAAATGGACAGGAATCTATCTCTCTCTCTCATTTTATTTTCATAGATGATGTTCTCTCATTTGGTGATGGCTCAATTAGGGAGGCAAGATACATCAAGGAAGCTCTTTATCCTTATTATGAATCCATAGGTATGGAAGTGAGCAAGAACAAATCGTGTATTTCATTATAATTTGGATAGAATGATAGAAAAATAAGAGTAGTAACATAACTATTACATTTTCAAGTCATGGATTTAGTCAAGGGATCAAATATTTGGGATTCAACCTAAAATCCTGTGGATATGGCTCTAGGGATTGTGCTTGACTATATGAAAAGTTATAGAAGAGAATTTCAAGATAGTTTTCTCATTAGTTATCCAGAGGAGGTAGACTAACTTCCATAAAAGCAAACTTGGAAGCTACCCCGGTATATTGGCACTCCCTCTCATTCATCCTTGTAGAGACTCTTGGAAAATATTGGAAGAATATGTTTCAACTTCTTGTGGAAAGGAAGAAAGTAAGTAGGCATACCTTTAGTAATATGGACAATAATTGCTAAGCCAAAGGCTTTAGGAGGTTGGGAATTAAAAAACATCCACCATTTCAAGAGATCCTTGGTAACCATGAATTTGTGTAGATTAATCAAGACCAAAGGTTTGTTGCAACATGTGATCAAGAATAAA
Source organism: Picea engelmannii (assembly GCA_009831015.1). Lineage (NCBI taxonomy): Eukaryota > Viridiplantae > Streptophyta > Pinopsida > Pinales > Pinaceae > Picea > Picea engelmannii. The sequence goes on along the minus strand of ML798744.1, from coordinate 180,292 downwards.
TATATGGATCCAATGTCAATTAAAGAATGGATAAGATAGAGGAACAAATCCTTCTCAAATGCAGCAACAATATGGAAGGATTTAGTAATGGCATTTCCTCTTTTAGAAAATTGGATGGCTTGGAAGATAGGAAACGAACAAAGCATAAGGACAGATGTCGACCCTTGGATAATAAGTGGAAATAATTTCATTATATCCGAATAAATCAAGAAAAATTAATCCAGTAAGGGATCACCCATTGTGTAGATTCCATAACTATGGGAAGAGGAACCTTCTAGCGACATGGATGGAAGGAAGTTAGAGATGTAGGTCTGGAAGGAGAGGAAGCTACCCAATGGAACTCTATGATTAGAAATTTGAAGGAGAATTACATACACCTTAAGGATGAAGATGATTCATTAGATTGGTCATGGAATCCATTAGGTGAAAGTACTACTAATATAGATAYAAATAAGTGTTCCTAGGTGAAACCTTTGTGAATGTTAAAATATCCATTGAATTCAAGACTATTCCTATGGCTAGSTATGAGCAAAAAGATTTTAAGTTAGGATAAATTTCAAAAAAAAGAATTAGAATGGATAAGGAATGTGTTATCTCTACAAATRGAGYGAGGAAACCACTTAACCTATCTTATTGGATTGTCCATTTGYAGAAAAACTCCAGAAGTAGGTTATATCCCTAAYTAGAGGAATGGGATAGYGGTATGGTTYATCTCTAATTAAAGCTTAGCAAAAATGGATGAATGATCCAATACTAAAAGACCATAAATCTCTTCCCTATGTTGTAGCTTGGGCTTTATAAATCACTCGAGATGCTTGTATMTTTGAAGTTAAATCATATACTCCTCTGGCATTTTTTCAAACCATAAAAGTTTATATATAAATATCTAAAGTAGTCAAGTCTAYAAAATGCCCCTAGAAATTCAAGTCCTCCATTGATAAACAAATCAYATGCCTAGAAATACTTCGATGATGCAAGCCAAGGAAACCAAATTYCATGTGGAGAGGGAAATATATTTTACCTACCTAGTGGAGAAATTTTTTCTTACAAACTATCTTTAAGTTGAGGAACAAATGATTGGGCCAAAATTCATACACTCCTCAACTTCTTGAAACTGACTATGGCAAAAAATTTAAAAWWTTCAAGTCATGGGAGACTCTAAACTGGTTATAGAATGGGTTCAAGGGTATTATAAACTTCATAASATGACACTCAAACCCCTCTTTGAGCAAATTCAAAATAACTTTCCAACATGTTTTTCATCAATTCAATTCAAGATAACATTTGTCAAATAAGCAATATCGGGTCMTATGGGGATAATTTAGATGGTTGAGTGTGTAAACATCTKGAAAAAAAAATAATAAAWAAAATGTRTRTGTKTGTGTGTGTGTGTGTGTGTGTGTGTGTGTGTGTGTGTGTGTGCGCGCGCGCGCGCGCGCGCGTGCGCGCACTAAAACATKAATATCAWTAGAGMAACCACACAAATGTAAAATACCAAAAATCTTYTTTTATTCATCAATAACTYGAATACAATAAAGAGTAGTAGGAAATCTCATCTCTTATTTGAGATGTCCATCCATCCTTTCTTTTATGTACTCAGCCACACAAATAGGATATTACTTTGAGATTCTCTATAAGGATTGAMGGTTGTACATACTCATRTGGCAGTGTTCCAGATATACYCGAACTCGGTTCTAGTCAACAWAGTATGGTGTTATCTCCCTTTTCTTTGGATTGTGGTTTCAATCTTTGTTTCTAGTGGCTATGCCCACACATTCTCCACTACAACCCTACTCGGCTTAGACTGGGAGAGAAAACTCACACACCTGTTATCTCGAMTCCACACCKTTTTACTAAGAGACATGATCCAAGTGAGTGGGTGAGGAAGACATCTCAGCCATTGATGTAGATCTAGATCAATGGTTGGATTTTAATCTCATAAARAGACAACYCATGATCACTTTAGTGGGCCCTCACGACWTAGGGTAACTTTCCTCACTACATAAAATTTTAACACTCCCTCTTAGTGAGGAAAGTGTTTTCAWTCACTCCCAATCTCTCTCTGAAATATTCAAACTTACCTTTAGGTAATCCTTTAGTAAGTATATYTRCAACCTSCTCATGGGTRGAGATGTATTGAAGCTTTATTGTTCCTTTCTATACTCTATCCCTGATAAAATGGTACTAAATCTCAATATGTTTGGATCTATCATGGAAAAATGGATTCTTTGAGAGCTTAATACAACTTTGATTATCACAGTAAATTGTGGTAGGACTGAGTTTTGAAATAAATAAGTCAACAAGTATCTTACAAAGCCAGAGGGATTCACAACTTGCCTAACTTGCAACCATGTACTCGGCTTCTACAAAACTGAGAGCTATTGATTTTTGTTTCCTTCTATACCAAGAGATCATACCTGACCCCATGTTGAAGTAACAACCACAAGTACTCTTCCTATCCATAGTATTCCCAACCCAATCTAAATCTAAATACCCTATCAACCTGACTTGATATCCCTTCTTATACCGAAGTCCATATTCTATTGTACCTTTCAAATATCTCAGAATATGTTTGGTTGCAATCCAATGCACTCTTCGGGGATCTACCATATCTTTACTAAGAGTGTTGACAATAAAACATATATCAGGTCTAGTATTGACCAAATACATTAAGCAACCAATTAGTTTCATGTAGATAGTTGGACTCACCTTCTATGATTCGACGATGTTTAGCTTCTTGAGATTTGTAATCAATGGAGTCGACATAGCTTTACAGTCTTCCATCCCAAATATTTTAAGTATCTCGACTGTATATTTTCTTTGACCGAGGAAAATCCCACCCTCACATTGCCAGACTTCTAGGCCAAGAAAGTAATGCATAAGGCCTAGATCCTTCATCTCAAATTCTTTTTCCATATTTTCCTTGCAACCATTTACCTGTGTCTTTGTACCTGTTAGGAAAAGGTCATCCACATAGAGGACAAGGATGAGAATATTACGCTTACTCCTAAGTAAATACAGATAAGATTCTACATTACTTTTGACAAATCCAATGCTTTGAAGATAGTTGTCAATTCTAGAATACCATGCCCTAGGTGCCTACTTGAGACCATAAAGTGCCTTCTTCAGCCAACATACATGATTGGTTCTGTCATGGATCTCAAACCCCTATGGTTGTTCCAAATAGACTTCCTCGTCAATTTTCCCATTGAGAAAGGTTGTATTGACATCCATCTGATGAATCTTCCACCCCATATGAGTGGCAATAGACATTATTGCTCAAATGGAGGTATAACGAGCTACAGGCTAAAAAGTATCGTCATAGTCTAATCCTTCCTGCTGAGAGAACCCACGAGCTACAAATCTATCTTTGTATTTTACAATGCCCCCATCTACTGCATGCTTGATTTTAAAAATCCATTTAGAACTGACTCTGATTTCCCTTTCGTCCTAGGTACAATCTCCCAAACTTCATTTTTCATTATTGAGGCCTATTCTTCTATCATAGCATATTTCCATACTTTCTTCTTAATAGCTTACTCAAAGTTGGTGGGTTCTGAATCAATCATATTACTCATGAGTGATGCATAACCTGAGTATCTTTCAGGGGGTTTACTTGTTCTGACTAAAGTCTTAGGAGTGCTTACTTGTTCTCGAGCTTCTTTTCGTAATTGCTCTGCCCATTTTGGTTTCTTTTTCTTGAAGGGACTGGGTTGATATTCTATCTGATCCCCATCCTGGCCATTTTGGGAAGGACTTGAAGTTTAAGGAGATGACAATGGTTCCTTATGTTGAGAGGTTTTTGTTTCTAGGATATCTTCACACTTATAAGACTTTATGAAAGTTATTTCTTCCTCAAATTTAACATCTTTTTTTTCCACTATTTTCCTGGTAGATGGGATGTACACTCTGTAATATTTGGATGCTTCATTGTATCCAACAAGGATCCCCTTTTCTGTTGTGGGATCCAACTTGGTTCATTTTTTTGTGGGAATATGACGGTAGACAACACACCCAAAGATGCAGAGGTGTCTAATGTCAAGTTTTTTCCCGGTGAAGGCTTCTTCTGGAGTCAAATCTCCAAGCACCTTGTGAGGACTCTGATTTTGAAGATATATTGCAGCGTTGCAAGCTTCTTCCCAAAGAAACTTTGGCAAGTATTGATCATGTAGCTCGACCTTTGTTGCCCCAACAATCGCTCTGGTTTTTCTTTCAAATACCCCATTTTGCTGAGGGGTATAAGGAATAGTCAACTCCCTCTTTATCCCATCTCTTGCACAAAATTTCTTGAAGGCGTGAGATGTGTACTCACCTCCATTATATGATCTGAGGGTTTTTATTCTCTTTCCAAATTGAGTCTCGATGAGAGTCTTGAATTCTTGAAACTTTATAAGAACCTCTTCAGAGGTTTTGCTCCTTAGAAAGTAGATCCAAGTTCTTCTCGACAAGTCATCTATAAAACTGATGTAATATCTTTACTTTCCCCCTATAGAAAGGGATGACATGGGACCACATATATCAATATGGATCAGATCCAATATTCCTTTGGATCGATGATCGCTCTTAGGAAATGGATCTCTAGTATACTCCCCTAGAGCACATCCTTTACATACTTGATGGTGCTCGGTACTGAAGGAGGGCATACCCATCACAATTTTTCCCAAAATATTGAGAGCCCCATGACCATGGTGAGCCATGTGTATGTGCCATAGTTCACAATCTCTACTACCATTGCTTGTGGCTAGAGCATAATGTGAATCAAATTCTAGTTTGTATGATTTATATTTTCTTATTCCAATGACTTCCTCAATTCCTTGGCCCATGTCCTTAGGCTTAATATAGGCCTTTCGTTCCTTGAATGATACCTCATATCCCTTGTCTTCTAGAGCAGATACTGAGACAATATTTTTCTTCAACCCAGGGACATAGAGAACATTTGACAAGTGGAGAGGCTTTCCTAACTCCCTCTCAAACTTGATAGTTCCTATTCCTTTTGGATGATAGGCATAGTCATCTCCAAGAAGTATTTCAAAATCGAACCCTTTTTCTTCAAGATGAGTGAAATAGTGTTTGTGTCCTGTCATATCACTGGATACTCCACTATCGATATACCATACATCTTTGGTATGAGTGTTGGATAAGCAGGCTCTACAATATTCTTCATTCTTGTCCAGTAAGGTGGGTTGCTTAGAGATTGCTCTGATACTAAAACATGAATATCATTAGAGAAACCACACAAATGTAAAATACCAAAAATATTCTTTTATTCATCAATCACTCAAATACAATAAAGAGTAGTAGGGAATATCATCTCTTATCTGAGATGTATGTCCATCCTTTCTTTTCTATACTCAGCTACACGAACAAGATATTATTTCGAGCTTCTTTGTAAGGATCGGGGGATGTACATACTCGTACGACATTGTTATAGATATACCTGAACTCGGGTCTAGTCATCAGAGTATGGTGTTATCTCCCTTTTCTTTGGATTGCAGGTCCGATCTCTGTTCCTGGTGTCCGTGCCCACACATTCTCCACTACAACCCTACTTAGCTTAAACTGGGAGAGAAAACTCACACACCTGCTATCTCGACTCCACACCTTTTTACTAAGAGATATGATCCAAGTGAGTGGGTGAGGAAGACATCTCAACCATTGATCTAGATCTAGATAAATTGTTGGCTTTTAATCTCATAAAGAGACAACTCATGATCGCTTTAGTGGGGCCTCACGACTTAGGGTAACTTTCCTCACTACAAAATTTTTTAACAGAGTATGCCCCTAGGGCTATTAATCCTTCAACTTCTTGATGTAGATTATTTTCCTTATCAGATCATGATTGTTTCTTAACAACTTAAAGAAGTGGTTGAGTTTTGGGTACCTATTTCAAAGACCTTTCTAAATGATGTGTATATTATTATAATCTTGTCTGAATTGAAGCCATGCTTTCTTCATTTCAATTTATAAGGACTTAAGGTAGAATATAAGCATTATTTTGTTATAGATAGTGGTAATGTTTTATTTGTTGTTTCCTATGTGTTTCTATGCACCTTTAAAATGTAACTTTGTTTCACCTCTATAAATAAAGTTACATGTTTTTCCTTTAGGAAAAAAAGGGTATGGTTTTCCGGTAGATTTAGTTAAACAAATTATTGTTGTTTCACATTCATGCACCCACATAACACATCCCACTCTCCCAAGAATAAACTCCACAATGAATGTAAGAAGCAACTACAAAAAACCAAAAAGTACTATAAACATATACACGGTTTCAAAACACATAAAAAAATTCATTTCCAAAAATAATTACCACAAATTAAACATAAACACATCATACATACCAAGCATACTCTCCCCTGCAATTAAACAAGTATTATGTTAATGAGAGACTCCACTCTTTTACTCTCACCTGCAATTAAACAAGTATTATGTTAATGAGAGACTCCACTCTTTTATAACTAGTACCATTGACATAAAAAAAAAGATAAAAATAGTAGTATTTTAAGACTTATGAATTATCACAAACCTATTATAAACCAACTTTCCAAATCAATTAGAAAAAAAAAACAAAAAACAAAAATATTATAAACCAACTTTCCAAATCAATTAAAAAAAAACGAAAAACAAAAACATAAAAGATTTTAGAATCATAAAAACAATTTCCAAAAACCTTACTTTACTTTATAGGAACAATCCTAAATCCTGTAAATTTTTAAGGCTTCTCACACACGTATATAAAGAACAAGAGCTGCATGGCAGCGTAGTCCCTGCCACGTAAGATTCCATATCCTCTGTCTCCGTACACATGCAGTACATATATCTAATGCAGTACATATATCTATTGGAGAAGATGCAAAGTGCAACATAATGTGTGCTCTATATGCCAATGCTAGAGCTATTTCAATGCCAACTAACCAGCTAGTGGCCACGAATAGAGTCTTTCCTGGCACAATCCAATTTGGCCCACCTCTGCAATAAGGGGTTCAAGTTCTTCACCAAAATTAATTTAAAAAAAATGATTTAATTTATAAAAAAAAATCAATATATCAATGTTATACTTTGGAAAATTGTTTAAATTTATAATCAAATTGCTTAGTCAATGGAATTAAAGTCAAATCAATAGCAAACTCATTGCTATAGTCTTGCTTTGGAGGGACTAATAATTTTAATAATCTTCATCCACTACATTTTTAATAATGTGAAACCTTTGAAAAAGCTCAAATCTTTTCCCAAGGCAATAAGAGATCGGTTTCAACAACCAATCGAATATAGAAAAATGATTTTAAATAATAAAAAAATATTAAAAAAAAAACAATTTACTATATAAAACTAAAATTTCATTAAATCAACGTAAAGTAATAAGTGATCAAATCACTATCGATTTCCATATACCCACCCCATAGCTATAAAATAATAATAATAATAATAATAATAATAATGGTAACAACATCACAATAAAATAAAATTGTTAAAAATTCCTAATTTAAAAAACATGATAACTATAATCACCAAAATAAAATGTAAAATTCACTACCCCGAATACAACCCCGAATACAACCCCTACCTACTCATGTCGTGCACAAAGCAGAAGTACGAATATCATCCATGAGATACCAAAGGCTCAACCCGAACTAGCAATTATTGTTTTGTGGACCCTCTCAAACTATTAGCAGTGAACTATTAACGG